>BQKN01051219.1:1458-21232 GCA_022839385.1 Asparagus kiusianus | reverse complement strand
GTCCGTATACTTGCCAGGGAGGACAAGAGGCTCAGGAATAAGGTGATTCCCTTAGTAAAGGTTCAGTGGAACCGAGGAGGTATTGAGGAAATTTCTTGGGAGCGTGAAGAGGACATGCGTCGCGACTACCCACACTTGGTTGAGCAGGTAAATTAATTCTTAATGTGTTATATGACTTAACTTTAGTGTATATCTTTGGTTATGTTTACATTTAACACTAGAATGAGGGTACTTTCGCTTAATTTTTAATCTTTTGGAACACATGGTATATGTATGGGGGGTTCCTTGTTTGGATTTTTCGCCCGATGTACTAGTTCCACTAGATTGGGATTTGAGGGAGAATATTATCATTTTAGATCGTTAAGTGTAAATATCTCTTTATGTTATCTAGTAATTCATAATTCTAGATTCGTATAATTTTCGAATTTCGAGGATGAAATTCTTTTAAGGGGGGAAGAATGTAAAACCCCAAAATTTCTATAATGAATATATATGAATTAATAGTAATAAATATTTCTGTTGTGATAAATAATCATATAGATATATGATGTACATGCTTATCAGTGTTTGGGAACCCATTAAGTGTTTATATGTGAGAGGTATCGAGTGTTATGGCCAGCGTGTGATATGCCTAGCAGCAGGCATTTTTGTGATGCGCGGTCGACCGATGCGGTCGACCGCACAGCGGTCAAAGAATTTCCAGGTTTGGTTTTCTTTTACGGATTTTGTTTTGGTCTTTTGGGTTTCGGGTCAGGTTAGGGAATTAGTATATATACTAATTCAACCCAGGAGAGCCTCTCTTCCTCTGAGACTTAAAACCCTAGCCCCCATCTCTCTGATCTCAAAACCCTAGCTGGATTTGGCGATTTGAGGAGTTCAGAGGATTTTCAGGGGATTTTCGCAGATTAGATCGAAGGAGGATCATCTTCAGGGCAGTTGTCAGCATCTAAGGCGAGTATCATCTCGCCCAATCCCTCACCCCTGTTTTCTATGATTTTTTTTTTAGATTTTTATGAGTTTTGAGGAGCCAAAATGGTATTTTTGTATAACAATGAACTCTCTATAACATGGTTAACAGGAATCAGAGGTTTCAGTTTATAAAAAAAATTCACCAACGTTCTGTTTTATAAAGATCTAGATCTGAAAATTTCCTAAACAAGAGTTAAATTATTTTTATAGTTATTAAAACGTTTTTGGTTTGTTTCTCATGGATTTAGAATATTAAAAAGATAGATTTCAAACTTTGGATTGGTTGTTTATCTTCAGTATGATTTTTGAATCATTAAAGCCCTTGTTATCGTAGAATAACAAATCTTTGTTTCAGGTTTCGAGCTGACAGAAACCCAGATTTGGGTTTCTGTCTGCTTGGCGGTCGACCGGAACGGTCGACCGCTGAGCTCGTTTTAGGGCTGCGGTCGATCGCAATGTTATTTCGGTCGACCGCGACGTTCTGTCGGTCGACCGCGAAGCCGCAGCGGTCGACCGCTAGTCGCGTATCAGGGTGCAGTCGACCGGTGCGGTCGACCGCCGAACTTTCTGTTGCAAATTCCTGTTTTGTGTATTTTTGAGTATTTTTACTCATGTTCGAGAGTTTGCCTGGATTATCTGACTTTGGTTTTTAGTCTCACTATGTGTTCATGCATGATAGAAGACCTGAGAGTACACAATGTGGATACACACACTAATTTGAGTGAGGAGTGATATAGGTAAACTCCACTATGTATCTCAGTGATATTTTCACCATTTCTCAGTCCTCGTGTTGGACTATAATCCATAGAAGTCCTCGTGTTGGACTATAATCCATTTTAGTCCTCGTGTTGGACATTTGCTACTTACTCCATGTGTTTGGAAATCATAGTATCTAGTTCCTATGTCGGATGTTTTTCTTAACCCTGTATATGACTTTCTCACAGAAGATCACGACATGACACTTATGTAGATTTTGACGTGACGTTCATGTAAACTATAACAAGATATTCACGTAGGCTATGACATGGTACTGTACTGATGTTCTGAGATTAGTTGTATTTCTTTTATTATTTTCCAGCACTAGAACCTCGGGTTTGGTGGTTAGAAGCTTACAATTTGAGATATAAGGTATATACATGAGGGTTTCCTTGTTTGGATTATTTCGATCGATGTACCTATTCTCGTGTTGTAAATTTCTAAATACTAAAACCCTCTTTAGAAAAATCACTGATTTAATATATGTTAAATGTTATCTGTATTTTCTTATACAACGAGCCCTGTTCCCTTGGGGTTGGTTGTGATGTTACTCGCTAGCGCTTTGACGCTCGTTGTCCCTCCCCCTTTTAGGTAACGAGCCAGGAGTCCGGAGAGTCGCAGGTTGATGGTGACATACCTTAGTGTCAGCTGTTTAGTTATACTTATGTTGGGAGCTCTACTGTAGTTTTTGTTAGACATTTGAGAGTATTGTTCTAGAAGTTATAAAGGCTGTGCGCCTTATTTCCTTCTTGTCAGATATTTGTATTTGGGACTTGTTGAGTATTCCAGTCTATCTACTCAGATCTTGACTATGTGTTTCTGTTTGTTGGATGATGAGACATTAAGTTGATTATTATCATTTCATCAGTCTTCTTGTATTATCTTTTACTTGCTTTTGTACCTACACCTGTTGTTGACTCTACTAGGTAGATTTTAATTGTGATGGTGAAACATGTTATTGCATAGTGTGGTGCATTGCAGGTTTGACATTTTTGGTTTCTCCTTGGACTGCAGCCTTGTGTGAACCCAGGGGCGTCATAGTTGGTATCAGAGCTCTAGTTCCAGTATCCTTATGATCATCATGTGTCGAGTCGTAGAGCTAGGATAGAGTTTCTTAGGATTTATGTATAGAGTCCGCAATGATTTCCTAGCATGAGTGAGGACGATATATGCGTATATCTCAAAAATTTGAGAAAATTTTTTTATGACAACTATTTTTGAATAAGTTTAAAGCAATCGTGCAAATATTATAAGTCATGAAAATAGTATTGTGATACGCTATTTATAAAGATCTATTATGACTCATGAACTTTTATTTTTCTTACCATCAGGGAGAAAGATGGCAGGACGTGGTAGACCTCGTACCAGGAGAGCTAGCCAGGCAGAGTCACAGCAGACTCCATTAGATCAGCAGCCAGCTCAGTCCGAGCCTCAGTAGGCTCCACCCGAGCCACAACAGGCTCCTTAGTATCTGGTGGACCTTATGGCCCCTCTTATTGCTCGGATGACAGCTATTGAGGAGTTGGTGACGACTCATATAGCACCACGGACACCGCCACCACCGGTAGCTCAGCAGCAGGGGATACCTGCCGTCCCTGTCAGAGAGAGACCCCCAGAGGTCACGCCTGTAGCCATTCCTCTAGCAGTCCCAGATAGAGCCACAAAGCAAGAGGCTTGGCTTCGTATGGTTGAGAGGTACCAGAAGATGAGGGCATCGGAGTTCCAGGGATCACCAGACCCTCTTGCAGCCCATAAGTGGAAGGAGGATGTGAGCAATATCCTCGATATACTCGGTGTAGATTCAGTTCAGAAGCAGAGACTGGCATCCTACAGCCTGAAGGGAGATGCCGGGAGATGGTACCGACTCCAGTTTACTCCAGAGCAGAGGCTGACCCTCACATGGGAGGACTTCATATACTTCTTCGATGGGTAGTACATTTCTTCTGCAGCACGGATGGGGAAGAAGCTTGAGTTGTCCCGGTTGACTCGGGGGGACATGACAGTTGTAGATTTTGAGAGCAGATTCATGGAGCTGCTACATTTCACAGGCATGTGGCAGACAGGAGAGCGTCAGGCTCAGATGTTCTTAGCTGGGCTTCGCCCTAATCTCCGACGGTACCTCGTGTCGAGGAGATTTTATTCAGTCAGGGAGGTAGCTGAGGCCGCCACTTCTCAGGAGATTGAGACTTCTATGTTCCAGAAGGACAAGGAGGGGAAGGCTAAGACAGGACAGAGTGGGGAGAAGAGTAGGAACAAGAGACCCTTCGCTGGACATCAGCAGCAGCATCAGGGCCCTTATAAAAGGGAACCCCAGCAGGATCAGAGAGCGCATCAGCAGCGCAAGTTTCAAGGATCTTGTTTTAACTGCCACAAGGTTGGGCATAAGACATCGGAGTGCCGTATCGCACCAGCAGGAGCCCAGCAGGGTAAGGGCCCAAACCAGCAGTAGCAACAGTGCCAGCAGGGCAGAGGTCAGGGCCAGCAGAACATGCTTGAGGCACCACCAGCAGCTCAGAGGACTGGGGGACAGATTCGGGCGGTTCAAGATGTTTCTCAAGGGCAGATTATCCCATATTCTCCGCCACCATCAGCAGAGTAGTCTTCAGCCACGGGCAGGGTTTATGCAGTAGTTCCCCGTGATCATGGAGCTAGCGGAGCCGTAGTGGAGGGTACGTTCTTTGTGAACTCTCTTCCCGCCCGTATCCTTTTTGATTCGGGAGCTTCGCACTCCTTCATCTCTCATGCATTTATGACTAGACTCCAGCTCGTATCTCAGCCTCTAGACACCCCTTTATCTGTTTCCACCCCTTTAGGTAAGGTATCGTTTCTGGAGAGCGTTTATAGGAGGTGTACCGTCAGTTTAGACGAGTCGGAGTTCATAGTGGATTTGATAGTGTTGCATATGTCCGAGTTCGATCTCATTCTTGGTATGGATTGGTTGTCTTCCTACCATATTAGTATTGACTACTTTGCGAAGACAGTCAAGTTGCGAGCGTCCGATGGGTCCGAGATGATTGTAGCCACCTCTCAGGGCAACCGATTTGCGGAGTCATTTCTGGCGTACATCGAGGAGGTGATGCGACGGGATCAGGGAGCCGAGTTATTGGAGACTAGAGTTGTCTCAGAGTATCAGGATGTCTTTCAGGACATACCTGGATTACCTCTAGTGAGAGAGGTAGAGTTCTGTATTGAGTTGCAGCCAGGCACGGCCCCGATATCCCGTGCACCCTATCGCATGGCACCAGCTGAGATGAGGGAGCTTCAGACCCAGTTGGACGAGTTGCTAGCTCAGGGTTTTATTCGTCGGAGTCATTCTCCATGGGGCGCTCCGGTCCTCTTCGTGAAGAAGAAGGATGGTAGTATGAGGCTATGCATAGATTATAGAGAGTTAAACAAGGTCACTATCCGGAATAGGTACCCACTACCTAGGATTGATGACTTGTTTGACCAGTTGCAGGGAGCGCAGTATTTCTTGAAGATTGATCTTCATTCTGGCTATCATCAGCTGCGGGTTCGGGAGATGGATATTCCTAAGACTGTATTTCTTACTCGATATGGGTCCTTCGAGTACTTGGTCATGCCATTTGGGTTGACCAATGCACCCGCGGTATTCATGGATTTGATGAACCGGGTATTCCGTCCCTTCTTAGATTAGTTTGTGATCGTTTTCATCGATGATATACTCATTTACTTGAGATCAGAGGCAGAGCACGAGGAGCATCTACGGATAGCGTTGAGGACCCTTCAGGAGCACCAGTTGTATGCTAAGTTCAGCAAGTGTGAGTTTTGGCTTTCAGAAGTCAGATTCCTTAGCCACATCATCAGTAGAGAGGGCATAGCAGTGGACCCGGCTAAGGTCACGGTAGTTCTTGATTGGGAGCCACCGAAGATGGTGACAGAGATTCGCAGCTTTTTGGGTTTAGCTGGATATTATAGGAAGTTCATTCAGGACTTCTCAAAGATTGCGACGCCTATTACACACCTTACGAAGAAGGTTGTACAGTTCATATGGAGCATGGAGTGCCAGAAGGCCTTTGACATTTTGAAGACTAAGTTGACTACAGCGCCGGTTCTGACTATTCTGAGCAGTGACAGGACATTTCTCGTATATTCAGATGCATTGTTGGCAGGCTTAGGAGGCGTATTGATGCAGACTCAGAGGGTAGTAGCTTATATCTCATGGTAGTTGAGGGTGCATGAGCAGAACTATCCCACTCATGATTTGGAGTTGGCAGCTGTGGTATTTGCACTGAAGTCTTGGAGGCACTACCTATATGGGGTGCAGTTTGAGTTATTCACAGACCATCAGAGTCTGAAGTACCTCTTTTCCCAGAAGGAACTCAACCAGAGACAGAGGAGATGGATTGAGTTTATTAAGGACTACGAGTTCGCGATCCAGTATCATCCGGGGAAGACGAACGTCGTAGCAGATGCATTAAACAGGAAGCGTCGGCATCGGGTTTCGGCCTTGAGGTGTTCGCTGCATCAGGACCTTATCACCCTTAGCCAGTTTGCTCTTAGACCCGAGATTGGAGGAACCAGTGCATTCTTGGGAGCTGTATCAGTGAAGCCAGCTTGGAGTGACAGAGTTGTCAGGGCTCAGTTGGGAGACTCTTGGATTCAAATCCGAAAGGAGGAGATTTCCAAGGAGCCTAAGGTTGATTGGACCATTGGAACAGATGGAGGTCTACGGATGAAGGGTAGATTGGTTATGCCAGCCAGTACAGAGTTGAAGAGGGAGTTATTTGATGAGGCGCACCGTACTCGGTACATAGTACATCCAGGGGCTACCAAGATGTAGAAAGACCTGAAGAGGTATTTCTGGTGGAGTGGTATGCGGAGAGAGATTGCAGACTATGTGGCTAGATGTTTTACCTATCAGCAGGTGAAGGCAGAGCATCAGAGACCGGCGGGGACACATCAGCCTTTACCCATTCCAGAGTGGAAGTGGGCAGACATTTCTATGGATTTTATTGTGGGATTGCCAAAGTCGAAGAAGGGGAATGATTCTATATGGGTAATAGTGGACCGATTGACGAAGTCAGCACATTTCATTCCGGTGGGGACCACTTATACAACCGAGGCTTATGTGAAGATCTTCATTCGGGAGATAGTTCGACTTCACGGAGTTCCAGATACGATCGTGTCAGATCGGGGATCGGTTTTCACTTCACATTTTTGGAGGAGTTTCCAGGACTCATTTGGCAGCAGGCTATCTTATAGCAGTGTATTCCACCCACAGACGGATGGTCAGACAGAGAGGGTGAATCAGGTGTTGGAGGACATGTTGCGGGCGTGTGTCATTGACTTCCAAGGCAGCTGGGAGGATCATATTCCACTAGTAGAATTCGCTTATAACAACAGTTATCAAGCGACGATCGGGATGGCTCCGTATGAGGCATCGTACGGGAGGCCCTGTAGATCACCGATATGCTGGGCAGAGCCGGAGGATAGCTTGATGCTTAGGCCAGAGCTAGTGATGCAGACTACCGAAAAGGTAGCTTTGATCAGGGAGCGGATTCTAGCCGCTCAGAGTCGGCAGAAGAGCTATGTAGATAAAAGGCGGAGACCCTTAGAGTTTCAGATTGGAGATTTGGTTATGCTTAAGGTATCACTTATGAAAGGCGTGCAGTGATTCGGGAGGCGAGGGAAGCTTGCACCGAGATATATTAGGCCTTTTCAGATTCTAGAGCGCATTGGAGCTGTGTCATACAGACTAGATCTTCCAGCATCTATGTCTAGTATACACAACGTGTTTCATATTTCTATGCTCAAGAAGCACTTGCATGATGAGGAGCAGCAACGAGTATTGGATGCACCGGAGATCTGTAGGCGTATAAAATTACCTATAGGTCCCTTAACATGGCTCGGCACGATGATTCGACAAATCAACGGACGTTCGAGCGACGAGGCGATGAGGCACGCAAGCAACGGAATACGTTCGCGTGTGGAACCAAACCAACGGTTCGGAAAGTTAACGAGTCATCCAACAACAAAACGGACTTGAACTCAAACACCGAGGTGGGAATACTGCCAAATAAAGACCTGGGCTATCAAATCAAAGTCCGGACAAATCAAACGAAGAACCGAAAGATGGAAAACACCGGAAAACGACAAAACGGAACACACCCGGGGACTCGGCCTAAACCGAGCCAACCCGGGGTGGCTCGGCCAAGGCCGAGCCACCCTGAGGTGGCCCGACTCCCCCCCCCCCTCTCTCTTGCGCACGAATGCACAGTGAAGAGAGGCTATAAATAGGGGGGGTGGTTGTTCATTTGAGGGGACTTTTTTTGAAACTTCTGAAGAGCCGAAACTCTGCCGGATTGCGACCTCAACTCGGAATTGGAAGGCTTGAAGACTTGGATACTCAGATCTACGTCATTCTACTCCGGATCTAAGCTTGGTTCTTAGATCCTGAGATTTGAGCGAGCGTTTCCTTGGTGAAACGATCCCTCCCGGCTATTATCTCCTTGGTGGGATAATACCCGTTATACCACGTAGATCTGTTCGGATCGAGATTGCGCGGTGGTCCACGGTAATCAACCCCGTCACAGGCAAACAACCCACGCAAGCGAGGGACCGTAAAACAGGAAACTCGTGATTTGTTCAGAGAGAATTGTAATTTTTATTTCTTTATTTTGATTTTCATTGTAACCGGCTCTTATAAAAAGACCGGATCTTTGTAAACACATAAAGTTGTTATCAAAGTTGTAATAAAATCATCAATGAAGAAGAACACAATTTTCCACGCGAACAATCTGGCGACCACAGTGGGAGCCGCCGATCTCGTTGCCGAGATCGGAGTGTCGCAGCCGCGGATCTCGATCCCGGTCGTGGAGGAGGTCGAGTATGAATTCGACCAACAGAAGTACTAGGAGTACGTGTCCTCGTCCGGATCTACCTCCTCCCCCAAGTCCAAGAAGTTCCAGAAGTTCTCCTCCAGGAGAAAAGTCCGTTGGTGTGATGAAGTTGAAGCCACCAACGACGACCTCACCCCAATCGACGCCGAAGCTGCGTTGAGTGAGGCCCTACCGACCTCAAAGAAGGTCAAATCCGCCATTGAAGGCGTGGTGACTCTCTCCAAGAGAGCCCGTCAGAGGCAGCGTCAACGCCTCGCGAAGCAATTCGCCAAGGCCATGGAGTCCGTTGACGGGGTCCGCTATCATGCGGATCTGAAGAACAAACAAGGCAAACAGCCTCAACCGCAAGTGAAGGGTGGTTCCTCCAAACCATCGACAATGGAGTGGGTCCGTGTCAAACGGAATCGCTCGACGTTGGAGGAGCGCATCCACAAACGGCACGCGTTATCGGCGCAAGCACGGGCCAAAGCTGAAGAAGCCCGTCGGAAGTTGCAGAAGGAGGTGGTCAAAAAGCCGCCACCAACTCGCAAGGTTTGGAGGCCAAAGTCTAAAGCAACAATTCAGACCAAGGAGCGACAACCGCAGCCTCCGAAAATTCAAACTCCGGCAAATCAATCTAAACAGTCGGTGATTGCCGCAACTGCTCAGGGAGATCCCGCAGGACCATCCCAGAAGAGAAAGTCTGTTTTGGAGCGCCTCGGCCTACTTCCGAAAGAACGAGGTAAAGCTCCGGTACAGGAACGCTTGGGGCCAATGAAGAAGTCCCAAATAATGCAACACGCCGGGGGTCACCGCAACCCTCAACACTTGGAGAAAACCGCGGCACCCAAGCGCACAACTTTGCGCATAGAAGTGCAAGAGCCCGCTGAAGATTCACGCCCACAAAGGCGTGTTTCGAGGCGTGTGACTCTGGATGGTCCGAAGAAGACAATTATTCCTCAGAAGGAAACGTTATCATCTGATGACGACAACATTATACCTGAGAGATCGTGCCAACACACGATAGCTTGCTCCGACCTTCAAACGGACGAGCTGTACTATCGTGCCGGGGGTACGAGTAAAACCAGAAAGAGGAGCCCTCGAAGGCTCGAAACGCAATGTCCTTGTTCGAAGCTCATTCGGGCGGTACTCTCTGAGTGCAACTGCGTCAAAGCAGTCCCTGAGAGAGTCTCTGTGTTTGAAAGACTCAGCGATGGAATGCCAAAACCAAGGCATAGGCGTTTCC
The DNA here is from genome assembly GCA_022839385.1 of Asparagus kiusianus. Classification (NCBI taxonomy): domain Eukaryota; kingdom Viridiplantae; phylum Streptophyta; class Magnoliopsida; order Asparagales; family Asparagaceae; genus Asparagus; species Asparagus kiusianus. Next base: position 11,422 of record BQKN01051219.1, on the reverse strand, counting down.
AACGAAGGAGGGAGATGGTCAAAGATGGTGAGCATTCAAGGGTCACCGCAAATATGACCAGCACAGGAACATCGGCTCAGGATAACCCCGAGGCGGTTCCAGAAATATCCCGATGTGTAACTCGTCTACAATCCGGGGCTATCATTCGCGCGAAGTATGGTAGAGTCCGAACAAGAGTACCTTCGGGAGATGAAGAATCAGATGCTGGCTCAGCAGTGGCGTCTGATAATACAGTGTCCAGTGAAGGACAACCCCGCGAGGCGTTTATGATAAACGCGGAGCAAGTGGCCAAGATGCTTGAAGATGCCATGGCCAAACAACAGGAGACCTTTAGGTTCGAAATGCAAATGGCTATGCAGAACATGAGAGAGATGCATGACCAACAGCTTCAAGCATTGAGGAACCAACAAGGCGAACCAAGTCGTCCCAACCACAACAACCTGGAAGATGAGGACACAAATGAGGGTCACAATGCTAACAACCCTCCCATCAACCCAGGGGGTAGTAATGAAAATGCTAGCGAAGATACAGGTGAAAGCCTGAAAATTAAAAATCTCGAGAGCAAGATCAACACATTGATCTCTGCTCAAGAGACGAAAAAGACGGGCATTCCTTGTCCATATCCAAGAGAGTGGGAATCAATCCCATATCCGGCGAAGTTCAGTCTAATTAACTTCACGCCGTTTAATGGGATGGGTTCCCCTACTCAGCATTTGATCTATTTTAAATCGCACTTGGGAGTCATCTCTGGTAATGAGCCTCTGATGGTATGGTCATTCGTCGGCACTCTTCGCGGAGCTGCCTTCGATTGGTATCGTCGCCTCAAGCCAGGAAGCATAAACAGCTGGGACGACATGGAGACCAAGTTCCTCGCAAATTTCTTCGACGACGACACCGAAATCTCTATCGGATCGCTGCTTGATGAGAAGCAAAAAGACGGGGAGTTGGTCGACACCTTCGTCAAGAGGTTCCGGAACAAGGCGATGAATTGCCGGGACCCGATCACTGAGGAATTCATCCTCCAGACCTGCCACAACAACCTTTCACTGGATGTGTTGGAAGCAATGGGCACAGCACCGTCCAAGATTTGGAAGGATTTGAAGGTTCGAGGAGAGCAAGCGGAGCGATTCCTCAGAAGAAAGAAGGCGGAGAGAGGCCAACCGGCAACGAATCCTCCAAAGCAGAACTTCAACCAGAAAGGGAAAGGTAAAGCTCATGTTAATGCTGTTGATGCTAACCAGACATTTCAATTGCAACCTCAGCAACAGCAGCAGCAGCAAAGAGCGCCACAACAGTCGCAGCCGCATTAGCAGCAAAGGTCTCAGAAGCAAAAGTCTTCGGAGCCGAGGTTTCCCAAAGTCTACTCCTTCAAAGATGATGAAGTTCCCGGCATCTTCAAATATTTGTTGGAAAACAACAAAATCCAGCTGCCAGCGATAGTAGATCAAGAGGGGGCTAGCAAAGTGACGGACCCAAAGTACTGCGCGTACCACAGAGCGGTCCACCACCCAACAAAGTCTTGCTACCACCTCAAGGACAAGATCCAGGCGTTGATCGACGTAGGGGTCATAACTCCAAAACCGGCCAAGAATGTGGGAGCAAATGCGGTGTCGATCAGTTTTGGATCAGTACCTACAGATTGGTTCGAGCCAAAACGCGTTACCAAAGTCGGAATGAAGACAGTGAATGACGACCCGCACGGACAACGTCAAAAGGGACTTGTGCCTCACACAGCCCCAAACGGTGAAATTCTCTGGGTGCACCCCGACCTGATTGAAGATGAACAATGGGCCAGATCGTCATCCAAGAAGAAGTCCAAAGGGAAAGGCAAGTCTTGTTACGGAGTTTCTGCCATCCCAGGAGAAGATGACGAAAGAATCCCCGCTTTCCCACTTTCCGACAAGGAGCAGGAAGTCTTTGCGACCCGGAGTGGAAATAAATACCACTTCAAATATCCATCCCCTGGCGATCAATTTGCTGAGCAGGGGGTGACAAAACGAGGACCAGCCAAGACTCTCACAGAGCTGGGGGTGGTTACGGTTCCTAAACCGGTTGAAGATGCCCGACGACAGCCGGTTGACAAACAGAAAGAAAAGAGGCCCGATGAGGTTCAGAATCCGAAGCAGTCTTGTTTCAGTCGTCCGATTGGAAAGGACAAACCGGAGAGTTCAAAAAATCCGCGCGTCTTCGACATCCTGGCTCAGCTGGCCAATATTCCAGCACGGATAACGCTGTACGAGCTACTATGGTTGTCCAAGGAAACTAGAGAAGCCTTACAAGAGGCCTTGGCCGATTCAGAGGCGTTCCTCACCAGGATCAAGCCAGCACCTGAGAAGCTAGAATTGTTAGCCCAACAGTGTAACGTGGCAGCTAAGAACCTTCCCTGCATCACCTTCACCAAAGAGGACATGCAGACGAAGAATTCAAATCATGATCGGCCCCTATACTTCGTCGGGTACATTGGCTCCAGTGAAGTCAACCGAATCCAAGTGGATCCGGGTTCCGCTGTGAGTATTATGCCACTTTGACTAATGCACAGCCTTGGCATTCCAGTCAGCAAGTTGGCGTCTACAGGCACAGTCATCTACAGATTCAACACCAGTGGGTCAAGACCTTTGGGTAAAATCCGGATAAAGTGCCAAATGGGCGATTTAAAGACGGAGGTCACGTGCTACGTGATTGATGCTGAGACATCCTATAACTTACTATTGGGTCGGCCTTGGATCCATAGTAATGTTATAGTTCCCTCCACTCTACATCAGTGTTTGAAATATATCGACACTGATGGAAGAGTTAGGACGGTGGTCGCGGATAAGCAACCATTCAAAGGGTATGAGAATTACTTCACAGATTCTCTCCTTTATGGTAACGAATCCGACACGGAACCATAGATCCAAGGCACGGACAGCGGAGAAGAAGCTGATTCCGAAGCTGGATTCGATTACAATGGTGGTTTTGTTTTGAATGACATTGTACCCTTTGTAATCAATCTCGACGACGAACAGTCGTCAGATGGCGGTTGTAACTGGCAACTTGTCGATATTGAAATAAATCGTGATTTAGAGTATTCCTTGTCTCTTGATGATGCGATAAAGAGATTATACGATAATCCCGAGTTATGTATGCCGCTCCGATCTTCTTATGTAACGAAGAAGCGTCCCCAACATTCCTTCAGAACAACTCGGATTATTCCTGCCAAAACAGGAGGACAAAAAGAAGTGATCTACGGTAAAGGAGAAGTTCTTCCGTTGTCGGATCAATTCCTAAGAGAAGATGAAGACGATGACAAATCTGGCCTGCACTTATCAAAGTATAGTCCGGAAGCGCGTACGCTCATGGAAAAACAAGGGTACGACTTTACACTCGGAGAAGGTTTATACTTCGACCGAGGTTTCCGTGTCCTAGTCAAAATGGCATATGTCCCAAAAGGGAAACCGGATAATTATTACCGTCACAAGAGAGGCCTAGGCTATGTCTCATCAGATGACGAATGTGGTTGGCAAATCATCGATCAAATTGCTAACAAAGCTAAGGATGGGTACTTGCCAGACTCTTCAGCTGAGGATTCCGACACAAGTTTGGGAGAAATGTTCAAAACCTTAATGACGAACATGACTACAGCTGATCCATCTACAATGGAGGATGACGATCAAATGCAAACATGGGAGGATCCATGGGTTCATCACTTAAACATGCAGTATGGTGATAGGTTCGAGCAAAGAGAGCCACCCACCGAAGACGAAGTAGTCCAGATCAATATGGATGATGAAGCCAATCCAAAGCCCATATTCATCAGCGGTAGTCTTCCCCCAGATGAAAAGGAAGAGTTAATTACCTTGATCAGAGAGTACATTGATGTCTTCGCCTGGAACGATGAAGACATGCCAGGACTTGACCCCAATGTGGCAATGCACCGCCTCGACATCAAGCCGGATGCCAAACCTGTCAAGCAACAGCAAAGACGGTTTCGTCCGTAGATCATGGAAGCCATCGAGGCTGAGGTTAAGAAGTTGATCGACTCGGGATTCATCCGAGAGGAACAACATCCAGACTGGTTAGCCAACATCGTCCCCGTCATGAAGAAGAATGGCAAGATCAGGATTTGCATCGACTTCAGGAATTTGAATGAAGCATGTCCAAAAGATGATTTTCCTCTCCCGATCACGGATGTCATTATCGACAATACATGCGGGTTCGAAAGAATGTCCTTCATGGACGGCTTTTCGGGGTATAATCAAATCAAGATGCACCCGGATGACGAAAAGCATACAGCATTTAGAACGCCCCTCGGTGTCTTCTGCTACACGGTGATGCCGTTCGGTCTGAAGAATGCAGGTGCTACATACCAACGAGCGATGACTAAGATTTTCCAGAAACATCTCAGGAAAACGGTGGAATGCTACGTTGATGATTTGGTGGTAAAGAGCCGCAACAAAGAAGATCACATCAAGGACTTGAGAACGATGTTTGATCTTATGCGGAGTCATCAGTTGAAGATGAATCCCACAAAATCCTTCCTCGGAATGTCCAGCGGAAAATTCCTTGGATTCGTCGTCACAACTAAGGGTATACACATTGACCCAGACAAGGTAAAAGCGATAAATGAATTGCAACCCCCGAGGAATCTAAGGGAGCTCCGAGGATTGCAAGGTCGTCTGGCTTATATCCGGAGGTTCATCTCAAATCTATCTGGGAAGTGCTAACCATTTTCTAAGCTAAACAAGAAGGGCGTGTCTTTTATTTGGGACGACGCCTGCCAAAAAGCATTCGAAGACATCAAGGCATATCTGATGAATCCCCCTGTTCTTGTTGCACCAAAATCAGGTAAACCGTTCTTGATTTATATCAAGGCGATAAACCATTCGATAAGTGCTTTATTAGCACAAGACGATGATAATGGTCACGAACAGGTAGTCTATTATCTAAGTCGGACCTTGATAGGCGCCGAGTCTCGATACCCGATGATCGAGAAAGAATGTCTCGCATTGGTGTTTGCGGTACAGAAGATGCGATATTACTTAGTTGGCCAGACGATTTACGTCATCGCTAAAGTTAATCCGGTACGGGTATTCATGACTCAACCGGGTTTGATGAATTGGCGGTTAGCAAAGCGGGCCCTTCTTTTGTCCCAGTATGATCTGCACTTCAAACAGCAGAAGTCGGTCAAAGGACAAGCGATTTGTGATCTTTTGGCGGTAAGCCCGACAACAGATACAGTTGAGGTATATGATGATTTACCAGATGAAACCCACGAGGTTAATACCACATCACACCAACAAGTATGGCAGTTATACTTTGATGGTGCTTCGAGAGCAGTTAATAAGGCAGTAACCCCTGGATGTCCTAAAGTCACCTCCGGAGTTGGAGTGGTCGTAGTTTCCCCAGGGAAGCACGCGATGCCCCGAGCTTATTCGCTGACGAATCCATGTTCCAATAACGTAGCCGAGTACAACGCGCTCATCATTGGACTCAGTTTCGCCAAAGAGCTGGGGGTCGAGTATCTCGAAGCCTTTGGAGATTCTCAATTGATCGTTAACCAAGTTCGTGGAGAGTATGAGGTCAGGAACCCAGACCTGATTCCATACCACCAGGAGGCCATCAGAACGGCAGATTCTTTTGAAGAATTCTATATCGAATATATCCCGCGTCTCCAGAACGCTTATGCGGATGCACTGGCAGCACTGGCAGTATCACTCGCGCAGCCGCCCAAAACTAAACTGCTAGTCACGGTGAGATCACACCAACTCTGCATACCCATATACGATATGGAGGTTGAAGAGGAGGATGATAAAAACGAGAACGCCAAAGAGGTGAACTCAACCCAAATCGGGTCCGAGTCCCGAGATTGGCGTTTTCCCATCATCGATTACGTCCAATACGGTATTTTGCCGGAGGACGTAAAGGAAAAAGAATCTATTCACTGAAGAGCACCACGGTTCTTTTACAATACCGAGACCCGTACGCTATATCGCCGGGGGTATGATGATTTGCTTCTCCGATGCCTTTCGAACGAAGAAGCAAAGGAAGTTCTTAAGGAAGCACATGAAGGAGAATGCGGTGCGCATCAGCCTGGTCCCAAGCTGTATGATCGAATCAGAAGAATGGGATATTTCTGGCCAACAATGGTCCGTGACGCGATCGAGTACGCCCGAGAATGTCACGCTTGCCAAGTGCATGCGAATTATATGCACCAACCTCCGGAGCGATTGCACACATCAACCACGTCTTGGCCATTCGAGACATAGGGTATGGATATTGTCGGTCCTATCTTTCCTCCTTCAGTCAAAGGTGATCGATTTATTCTCGCTATCACCGACTACTTTTCAATGTGGGCTGAAGCCATTCCGCTTAAAGAAGTGAAGACGAATAACGTCATCAACTTCATCAAGCATTACGTCATATACTGACACGGCGTGCCGAGGCGGATCATTCATGACAACGGTCCACAATTTATAAGCAACGCCTTCATCAGGTTTTGTGAAAAATTCAAAATTCAGGACGTTTCGTCGACAGCTTATTACCCCGCTGTGAATGGATTAGCTGAGGCTTTCAACAAGACGATCATCAAGATCCTGTCAAATCTTGTGAAGACCAATAAGTGGGATTGGGACGATAAGCTCGGCGAAGCGCTCTGGGCTTATCGCACCACAATACGCACTCCTACAAGAGCCACTCCATATTCTCTGGTGTACGGATGTGAAGCTGTGCTACCGTTGGAGATTCAAATCCCTTCCCTTCGGATCGCTCTCACAACAGAGATGACGACCGAAGAGCAGCATCAAAAGCGTCTCGAGGAACTCGAAAGGCTGGACGAAAAGCGCTTGGAAGCTCAACAAAACATCGAGTTCTACCAGGCTAGGATATCCAGGGCTTTCGACAAAAGGGTTCACCAAAGAAGCTTCAAGGAAGGAGATCTGGTCCTCGCTGCTCGCCGACCAATAATCCTCACCTCCAAGAAGAAAGGTAAATTCGAACCTAAGTGGGAAGGACCGTTTGTAATAGACACAGTCTATTCGAACGGCGCTTATCGCTTAATTTCTCTAGAGGGTGATAGACAATTAATGCCAATAAATAGGAATTTTTTGAAAAAGTACTATCCCTAGTACGTTCAGGACAACTCATTTATCGGGAAGTTCCTTGAAGAATATTACACTTAATATTCTAAAGGATAACCCAAGTTCACACCACCAAAATCCCTCACTGATCAATTTTAGTTGACAGTGAGTTCACCAAAAAGGTCCAATCTCAATTCGGAGTCCCCTTTCGATAAACGAATGAACTCTCTTTCTTTTCTCTTTGGTTCAACTCTTTCATGGTTATAACCGAAACTGAAATTTCACTTCGATAAACGAAGAACTCTTCTTTCGATCAGATAACCAATCCTATAAAAGGTAAGCTTATCTAGATCTTTCGGATTCTCGGAGTGGAGATCCCACTTCTAGTTTCCTTCTTGCACTGGAAATAGAATATAAAATTCTTCCTTTCCAGAAACAAGGAATAGAATATAAAATTCTTCCTTCCTTGTTCAGGGAATAGAATATAAAATTCTTCCTTCCCACATCAACTCTTTTTCCAAAATTTATAAAATTAAGATTCATCTTAGGAAGTTTATCCCGAATCCTAAGCAGGGATAAGTCTGCGCCTAACACGCGCTGCCGGTTTAGTCTTTTTCCGATCGAAAAAGACACCAGAGTTCGATTCTGGGGTATTTTATCCTGAAACCTAAGTAAGGATAAGTCCGCGTCTAACACGCACGGCCGGTTAGTTCTGAACCGTTAAAAAGAACACCCGTCCGCATATTCAACATTGTGGCAGGTAGTTATTAATAACACCGAAATCCATGCCTCACACGCATGGGGAACTTTATCCTGAATCCTAAGAAAGGATACGTCGACGCCTAACACGCGTCGCCGGTTTGATCTTTATCCGTAGAAAAAGATACCAGAGTCTGACTCTGGGGTCCTTTGTCCCAAAGCCCAAGTAGGGATAAGCCAACGTCTAATACACGTTGCTGGGTAGCCTATTCCCATAACAATGGCAAAGTCTACATATTCAAAGTTGTAGCACAAAGTCTAAGGGAGTTCATTCCTTTAGCGCAACGTCACATGCGGAACGGATTAAAACAATCCGCATGTAAGCCCGACTCAAACGGTAGTCGGTAAGAGCACATCAAATCCGTTGAAGGCTGAGGATTTGCCAAAAATCCTAAGTCAACGTCTCATACACGTTGCTGTTTAGTCTTTTCACAGGAGAAAGACGAAGTCTACGTATTCAATATCGTAGCACTAAAAGAGTTAACTCTTTTAGCTTAACGTCATGTGCGGAACGGATTTAGACAATCCACATGCTAGCCCGACTCAAACGGTAGTCGGTAAAGGCTAATCAAATCCGTTGAAGGCTGGGGGTTAGCCAAGAATCCTAAAGCCGACACCTAACACGTGTCGCTGGGTAGCCAATTCCCGTAACAATGGCGAAGTCTATGTATTCGACATCATAGCACGAAGTCTCAGAGAATTCAATCTCTGAGCACAACGTTACATGCGAACGGATTTAAACAATTCGCATGCTAGCCCGACTCAAACGGTAGTCGGTAAAGGCTCATCAAACCCGTTGAGGGCTGAGGGTTTGCCAAAAATCCTGTAAGTATTATGATCGTCGGATTCACGATCAACAGAAAGCATAATGATGAAAAGAAGAGTGCGCTAATGAAAAAACTTTGTTTTATTAATGAAACCAAACCAAGCTGAGATACAAGAAAATGTCTCAAATCAGATCTGACAAACTGAAGGAAGTAATTTTAGCCTTGACATCGGCAAGTTCCTCGGCGACTTCCGCCCGAACCCTCTCCTCTTCTTCCTTCTGAAGCTTGGCACACGCAAGAATGGCGACAGTGTTGGCAGTTACGTCTTCTCGGCGCAATGTGTGAAGAATCTCCAACTCTCTTCTATAAACCTCTTGAACCCTAGTGCTCTCACGCTCAAAATCTTTTAGAGTCCTCTCCCCTTGGGCGGTCCTAATCCCAGTCCTATCAGCAATACTGTTATAAGCATCCATCTTAGTCTGCAGACGACGTTGCCGTTCACACAAGTTCGCGACGATTACTTCTCGCTCTGAGATACGTCTCTCCCTGGCCTTACGCTCACGCATCCTCCGAGTCTGAGCATCGATCATAAGTGGCGTGGCCTCATCATATGAGTCGAAGTTTACTAAATCTTCTAAGCGATATATGAGTTCCTCTAAGCAAGTCAACCTTATCTCGCATCGTCCAGCTAGCCGGATGCCACCTACACGCTGAATGTCTTCAAGACTGTCTGTTCATAAGATCTTCCCTGTCCAGAACAAATGTCGGTGACCGTTTGTTGCACAACCTTCTCTACTTTTTGGAGGATGCTCTGTATAGATTCGGAAACCGTGAAGACAGACTCTTGGTCAGACACAATCGCGACAATAGGATCCTCTTCTTCTTCATCGTCAGATATTAGGATGATTTCGGGATTCACCATCCTCCCGTCACGGATGTCCAACCGAGGAAGTGGATTGATAGCCTGCCTAGCGGAAACTGAAGATAAAACGTCACCACGACGTCCATTCACCGCTGAAAACAAGCAATTAAACGCTGGTTAGTCTCGATTATAAAAGGAAATTGAACTCATCTTACAAATAGTTAAGGTAGAGTCATTGCCTTATAAAGGGTGAGACGATTTGGCCATATTGTACAATTACAACACAGGGTATGTCGACAACATATCCCTGCCTTATAAAGCGCAATGTAGCGTCAAATCGCCCCCTTTAATTTTGAGATATGGTTTTGACCAAGCAAAACATATCTTTGAAGCGTCGATCCTCACCAACGAGAATCAAGGCTCTTCCCGATTGCCTCGCCAAGGAGAACAACGTGGGGTAAAAATGGACCAATTTGCAAATTTTCAAGAAAAGAGGGGTTAATTTGCAAAATTCCCAAATA
>BQKN01051214.1:7502-18256 GCA_022839385.1 Asparagus kiusianus | reverse complement strand
CCTCAGGGGTGTCTCGGCCAGGCCAAGACACCCCAAGGGGTGTCTCACGAAGATTTTACGCCGAAACACCTTTTTGGGGGGCGTCTCCAAGCGGTTTCACGCCGAAACACCTTTTTGGGGATGTCTCCAAGTGATTTCACGCCGAAACACCTTTTTGGGGGTGTCTCCAAGCGATTTCACGCCGAAACACCTTTTTGGGGGTGTCTCCAAGCGATTTCACGCCGAAACACCTTTTTGGGGGTGTCTCCAAGCGATTTCACGCCGAAACACCTTTTTAGGGGTGTCTCCAAGCGATTTCACGCCGAAACACCTTTTTGGGCAGCCCCTAGGGTCCCCTCTTGGCCTATAAATAGACCCCTTGGGTCCTCATTCAAGGGGCTCCTGATTTTGCTCTGATTTTGGCTATTGCTTAGAGCAAGATCTGAATTTTGAAGCGGCGAAGCCCTGCCGGAGCGAGGAGTTGGAGTTTTAGAGAGCGGCGAAGCCCTGCCGGAACGAGGAGTGAGAGTTCTTCATCAACCTTCATTCACCCCCTTCTCTTTTCCTTAGTGTTGCTCCTTGGCGGTGACACTAAGAAGAGCTAGTATCTCGCTTTAGCCAATATATACGCTTCAAACTTCTAGATCTCACGCGGATCGATGAAGTTCTGTTTCTATATCCCTTCGCGGATAGACGAAACTCTATCGGATTCTTCCGGAACGGATCTAGATCAATCGGTGGTCCACGGATATCAACATCCCCGTCATAGGCAAAAGACCCACGCAAGCGAGATCGCACCAAAATAGGATCTCGTGTTTATTTTCGATAAAGTTGTAATCTTTGTTTTATTGCGCAAGTAGATCTTATAAAAAGATCGACTTTTCATTTGATTCTTGTTGTAACGTCTGAAGTTGTAACAGATCTCAAAGCAATGAAAACAGCAACTTTTCCCGAAAACAAGCTGGCGACCACAGTGGGAGCCGCCGATCTCGCTGCCGAGATCGTTGTGACGCAACCGGCCTTCAAGATCCGGGTGAATGAAGAGATCGAATACGAGTTCGATCAGCAGAAGTTCGAAGAGTACCTCTCTTCCTCCTCCTCCAGATCCGCCTCTCCCAACAGGCGCGGGAAGACTCCATCTCCCCAAAGGGCTCGCAGGATCTCCAATTCCTCAATCCAAGATCCCGCCACTGCAACACTCGCACCACACAACGTCCCCGCGTCGTTCAGCGTGGTCAAGGCTGCAGATCCAGCTCTCCCGTCCGCCACAAAGGCAATTGATGAAACCACTCCAGCTCCGTCAAAGAGGGTGCTCCAAAGACGTCGTCAACGCCTCGCTCGACAACTAGCTAAGGCAGCGGATTCAAAGGACGGGGTGCGCTATGCGGAAGACTTGAAGTCGAGACAGCGGCAAGAGCAACAACCACAGCCAACAACCAACTCCTCCTCCAAAACAGAAACCAACGAATGTATTTGTGTTAAGAGGAACCGCTCCACGCTCGAGGAGCGAATCAGGAAGCGCCGCGCCTTGCTCGCGCATGCCCGAGCCCTGTTGCAAAAAGCGGAGGGAATGCAGAAAGAAGAGGCGGTCAAGAGCCCGTCTACAAGCAAGTGGGTTTGGTTGCCAAAGCCAAAACCAGCACCTCAAACACAAGAAGGTGGAGTTACTGCCCGAGTTCCTTCAAAACCAGATCCGGCGCCTTCAACGGGGCCAGGTAAGAACGGGGATCATTCAAGATCCCAGGTTCCTTTGATAGGTCGCCTCGGTCCCTTACCGGAGAATCGAGGTAGAGTACCTGTCAAGGAAAGACTGGGACCATTGAAAGGTCCCCAAGTGATGAATCAAACTGGGGGTCGTATCAATCCCCCCAAGAAAGATGATAAAGGGAAAGCCCCTATAACCGACCGCATTGGGTTGCGGGTCGAAACACAAGAGCCCGTTCAGTTTCTACGCTCACAAAAGCGTAAACTTGAACGGGCCACTTTTGAAAAAGCTAACAAAGCATCCTATCCCCAAAGGGAAACATACTCATCTGATGATGATAGTGTCATCCCGGGGAACACATGCCAACACTCTATAGGTTACTCCAGTTATCAGACTGATGAGCTGTACTATAGAGCTGGGGGTATGGAAAAATCTCGGAAGAGATGTGCCCAAAGCACGGAGTCTCGCTGTTCGTGTGCTAATATTATCAAAGCGGTGCTGTCAGAATGCCGTTGTGACAGTCCCCCAAGAAGGGTCTCGGTGTTCGAAAGAATTTCCACACCGAAACGCTTCCACAAGAAGAAATTCGTCCACCAAGAAGACGAATATCCAAGAGTGTCGGTTAACATGACTGGCAGAGGGGGATCAACACAATACTTCGGCATAGATCAGCTCGCCAAGGTATCCCGATGCATGACGCGGTTGCCACCAGGAACCAGGGGCCAGAAGAATTACCGAAGGGTACAAAAGGGGCTCTCTTTAGAAGAAGAGGAATCAGATGCTGATTCGGATTCTTGCTCTGCTGTCGCATCCGATGACACGGCTTCGAGTGCAGGCCAATCTTATGAATCTCTCATGATCAGCGCCGAACAAGTGTCAAAGATACTTGAAGAGGCCCTGTCTAAGCAGAAGGAGAGCTTCAAATTCGAGATGGAAATGGCCATGCAGCGAATGAGGGAGATGCACAACCAACAAATTGCGGCGCTGACAGTCCACCAAGGAGAGCCCGGTCGTCGCAATACTCCGAATCAAGAGGAGAATGAACGGGAAGCGGATAATGTCAATATCCCTCCTATCACCATCGACAATGGGGGTGGTCCCGCGGAAGATAATGCGAAAGAGGACCACATCACCTCTCCTCGAAGCCACTCGAAGACCGAGACGAGTGAAGACAGGAAGATGAAAGACTTGGAGAGCAAAATCAATGCATTGATGAACGCTCAAGAAGTCAAGAGATCCGGCATCCCCTGTCCCTACCCAAGGGAGTGGGAATCGATCCCGTATCCGGCAAAGTTTAATCTGATTAACTTTACGCCGTTTGATGGGAAGGGTTCCCCTACCCAACACCTAATATACTTCAAATCTCATTTAGGAATCATTTCCGGAAATGAGCCTCTGATGGTGCGGTCATTCGTCGGCACTCTTCGTGGAGCTGCCTTCGATTGGTATCGCCGACTCAAGCCCGGGAGCATCAGCAGCTGGGATGACATGGAGGATATGTTCCTGACAAATTTCTTCGATGACGACACCGAAGTTTCGATTGGCATGCTGTTCGACAAAAAGCAGAAGAACGGTGAGACCGTCGAAAACTTTGTAAAGAGATTCCGTAACAAAGCTATGAATTGCAGGGATTCAGTCAGCGAGGATTTTATTCTCGAGACTTGCCACAACAACTTGACGTTGGACATCCTCGAAGCCATGGGAATGGCGCCGCCAAAGACCTGGAAGGACCTGAAGGTGCGGGGAGAACGAGCCGAGCGATTCCTCAAGAGGAAGAAGGCGGAGAGAGGGCAAATACCAAATAATGCCCCGCAACCAAACTTTACCCCCAAGGGTAAAGGGAAGGCGCATGCAAATGCTGTGGTCGCGAATCAAGTATTTGAGGTGCAAGCACAGCCGCAACAACCACAACAGCCGCAACAGCAGCAACAGAGGGCGCCTCAACAATCGAGGTGGCAATAACAGCCCCAGAGGCAAAAGGCCACGGAGCCGAGGTTCCCAAAGGTCTACTCATTCAAAGGGGATGAAATTCCCGGTATCTTTAAGTACCTTGTCGAGAACAACAAGATCAAGTTGCCTCCGATTCAGGATCAAGAAGATGCCAAGAGAGTCAACGATCCCAAGTACTGCGCATTTCACAGGGCGGTGCACCATCCTACCAAGGTATGCTATGCTCTTAAAGATAAAATTCAGGCCCTAATCAATGTAGGGGTTATTACTATGAAGCAGCCCAAGGAGAAGAAGGTGGGTGCGAATGCAGTGTCCATCAGCTTCGGGTCGGTTCCCTCGAGCTGGTTTCAACATGAACCAGTGATTAATGCAGCGGTGAAGACGGTGAACGATGATCCTCACCAACAGCGCCGGAAAGGGCTTGTACCACATACGGCCCCGAATGGCAAAATCCTGTGGGTTCATCCAGACTTGATCACAGATGAACAATGGACCGGGACCTCATCCAAAAAGAAATCAAAAGGCAAAGGGAAATCCTGTTACGGTGCTTCTGCTATACCAGGGGTGGATGACGACAGAATTCCGACCTTCCCGCTTTCTGAAGATGAACAGGAGGCCTTCGTAACCCGAAGCGGGAACGAATATCACTACAAGTACCCGGATGCTTCCGAGCTATTGGGCACCAGAACCCCTCCTTCCAAGACGCTGGCAGAACTGGGGATTGTAGCAATTCCCCCAACACCTGTAGCTGCGGAGAAAGTTCAGCAGAAGGAGAAAGGGAAGGAGCCTGTACGCCAAGAAGTCTAAAACCCGAGGCAGTCTCGATTCAATCATCCGATTAGGAGAGACAAACCGGGAAATACGAGCTCTCCGCCCCATTTCGACATCATGGCGCAATTGGCCAACATCCCGGCTAGGATAACCCTATACGAGTTGTTGTGCCTTTCAAAGGATACAAGGAAAGCGTTACAGGAAGCTTTGAGTGACTCTGAAGCCTTCTTGACTCGAATCAAACCATCTCCTGAAGAGCCGGAGTCTTCAGTTCAACACTGCAATCTTGCGGCGAATCATTTTCCCTGCATCTCTTTCACCAAAGAAGACATGCAGACGAAGAATTCGAGGCATGATCGACCTTTGTACTTCACTGGTCACATTGGCTCCAGCGTTGTCAACCGGATCCAAGTTGATCCGGGTTCCGCTGTTAGCATCATGCCATTCCGATTGATGCATCATCTCGGAATCCCGACTAGCAAATTAGCTTCCACTGGCACGAGGATTTATGGATTCAACACCAGCGGGTCTAGGCCCTTGGGGAAGATCCGAATCAAGTGCCAGATTAGGGATTTGAGGTCGGAAGTTACTTGTTATGTGATTGACGCGGAAACTTCCTATAACTTACTGTTGGGTCGACCTTGGATCCACGGTAACCTTATAGTCCCGTCAACTCTACATCAGTGCCTTAAATATGTAGACACAAACAATGAAGTCAAGACGGTGGTCGCGGATAAGCAACCGTTTAAGGGATTGGAGAATTATTTTACCGATTCCCTTTTATACGGCGCTAAATCCGATACTGAACCATCGGCCCAAGGAACGGACAACGGAGATGAAGCTGATACCGAACCAGGGTTTGATTATGATGGCGGTTTTGTTTTAAATAACATTGTACCCGTTGTAATCAATCTTGACGATGATGAATCATCGGAAAATAGTTGTAATTGGCAACTTGCCGAGGAACTATCAATAAACGATGATTTAGAGTACTCGATGTGTCTTGATGATGTCACTAACGAGCTTTATGATAACCCTGATTTGTATATGCCTCTTTAGTCATTTTGCATGATGAAAAAGCAGGTACACGACCCGTACGGAACGACGCTTGTCATCCCCGCAGGGATAGGGGGTGGAAAGGAGGTCGTCTACGGCAAAGGAAGAAAGTCTCCGACACCCGACCACTTCATGGAAGAGGAAGACGACGACGATAAACCTGCCCCACATCTGTTCAGGTACGATGCGAAAGCACGTAATATGATGGAAAAGCAGGGATATGACTTTAAGACCGGAGAAGGTCTTTTCTTTGGTCGAGGTCCGCGAGTTCCACCTCGAATGGCCTATGTACCAAAAGGGAAGCCCGATGATTATTACCGTCACAAAAGAGGCTTAGGCTATGTCTCCTCAGATGACGAATGTTATTGGCAAGTCATTGATAAAATTGCCAACAAAGCTAGAAACGGATACTCTTCTGACTCTTCGTCTTGGGATTCCGATACTAGTCTTGGTGAAATGTTCAAAAAGCTAATGTCGAACATGGTTACGGTTGATCCAGCGACAATAGAAGAGGATGATCAGATGCCGACCTGGGAAGATCCGTGGGTTCATCACTTAAACATGCAGTACGGTGATAGGTTCGAGCAAAGAGAACCTCCTACCGAAGACCAAGTCGTCCAAGTGAATATGGGAAGCGAGGAAAATCCAAAGCCGATATTCATTAGCGACAGCCTCTTACCCGGGGAGAAAGAAGAGTTAATCTCTCTTATCCGGGAGTACATCGATGTGTTCGCCTGGAATTATGAAGACATGCCAGGGCTCGACCCAAACGTAGCAGTGCATCGTCTCAATATTAAGCCGGATGTCAAACCTGTCAAACAATAACAAAGACGGTTTCGTCCGCAAATGATGGAAGCGATTGAAGCTGAGGTTAAAAAGCTTGTCGACTCAGGATTCATTCGGGAGGAGCAACATCCAGAATGGCTTGCCAATATTGTCGCGGTCCTTAAGAAGAACGGGAAGATCAGGATATGCATCAACTTCAGGGATCTCAATGCAGCCTGCCCAAAAGATGACTTTCCACTTCCCATCACGGATGTTATCATTGACAATACGTGTGGGTTCGAGAGGATGTCCTTTATGGATGGTTTCTCTGGTTATAACCAGATAAAGATGCATCCAGATGATGAAAAGCATACTGCATTTAGAACGCCTCTCGGCGTATTCTGCTACACAGTCATGCCCTTCGGCTTGAAGAATGCAGGTGCTACATATCAACGAGCTATGTCGAAGATTTTCCAGGAGCATCTCCGAAAGACGGTCGAGTGCTACGTGGATGATCTGGTCGTGAAAAGCCGTGACAAGAATGATCACATTAAAGACTTGAAGACCATGTTCGACTTGATGCGGGCCCATCAGTTGAAGATGAACCCTACCAAGTCTTTCCTCGGAATGTCCAGTGGTAAATTCCTGGGATTCGTCGTCACCACCAAAGGTATTCACATTGATCCGGATAAAGTAAAGGCGATCAATGAATTACAACCTCCGAGAAATCTCAAAGAGCTCAGAGGACTACAAGGGCGATTGGCTTATATCCGTCGGTTTATCTCGAACCTTTCGGGGAAATGCCAACCGTTCTCCAGGCTCACAAAGAAGGGCGTGTCATTCGTATGGGACGATGCTTGTCAAAAAGCGTTTGAGAGTATTAAAGAATATCTCTCGAAACCTCCCGTACTTGTTGCACCGAAATCGGGCAAACCGTTCTTGATTTATGTCAAGGCGACGAGCCACTCATTAAGTGCATTGCTTGCACAAGATGACGATAACGGTCACGAGCAAGCAGTATATTATTTAAGCCGAACTATGGTGGGCGCGAAATCTCGATATCCCATGATTGAGAGAGAATGTCTCGCCTTAGTGTTCGCCATCCAGAAGATGCGGCATTACTTGGTTGGACAGACCATCTATGTCATCTCCAAAGTTAACCCAGTCCGGGTGTTCATGACTCAACCAGCTTCCATGAGTTGGCGGTTAGCAAAATGGGCTTTACTCTTGTCCCAATACGATCTGCACTTCAAACAGCAGAAGTCAGTAAAAGGACAGGCCATCTGCGATCTCCTGGCATCTAATCTAACTACGGACACCGCCGAGATATATGACGACCTACCTGATGAAACCCACGAAGTCAACGCAACTTCGCACCAACAAGTGTGGCGTTTGTACTTCGATGGTGCTTCCCGAGCGGCTCTTGTCACAGGTACTCATGGATGTTCTAAGGTCTCCTCCGGAGTTGGGGTTGTCTTAGTTTCCCCAGGAAACCATGTGATGCCTCGAGCCTACTCATTAACCGAGCCATGCTCGAATAATGTAGCAGAGTATAACGTACTGATTATAGGGCTCAATTTCGCCAAAGAGCTGGGGGTTGAGTATCTCGAAGCTTTCGGTGATTCTCAACTGATAGTTAAACAAGTCCAAGGGGAGTACGAAGTCCGAAGTCAGGATTTAATCCCCTATCACAAGATGGCGGTGGAACTAGCAGAATCGTTTGAAGGATTCTTCATCGAGCACGTTCCGCGGTTACAGAACACCTACGCAGATGCGTTAGCAGCTTTAGCTGTATCTCTGGTACAGCCTCCCGGAACAGAGCAGTTTGTTACGGTAAGAACTCACCAACTCTTAGTGCCGCTTTATGATGAAAATGGCAGGGAAGAAGAGGTCCAGGAGGTGCACACAACTCAGGCTGAATTCGAACCCCGAGATTGGCGTTTCTCCATCATCGACTACGTCTTGCATGGAATCTTGCCAGAAGATGTGAAGGAGAGAGAGTCAATCAGACGAAGAGCTCCAAGATTCTACTATAATATGGAGAATCGAACGCTGTATCGCAGGGGGTATGATGGGCTGCTAGCACGTTGCCTATCAACCAAAGAAGCTGAAGAAGTGCTTAGAGAGGCGCATGAAGGAGAGTGTGGCGCACACCAACCTGGTCCCAAGCTTTATGATCGCATCAGAAGAATGGGATATTTTTGGCCTTTCATGATGAGTGATGCAATCACATATGCCCGAAAGTGTCACGCGTGTCAAGTACACGCAAATTATATGCACCAACCTCCGGAGCATCTGCATCCTTCGGTTACGTCATGGCCGTTCGAGACTTGGGGAATGGACATTGTTGGTCCTATCAATCCCCCCTCAGTCAAAGGTGACCGGTTCATCCTGGCAATTACCGATTACTTCTCCAAATGGGCTAAAGAAGTTCCGCTCAGAGAAGTTAAAACGAGCAACGTCATTGCATTCATCAAGCACCATATCATCTACAGGCATGGTGTTCCAAGACGAATCATACATGACAACGGTCCTCAATTTGTCAGCAACGCCTTCATAAGGTTCTGCGAAAAGTTCAAAATTCAGGACATCTCATCAACGGCTTATAATCCCACAACAAATGGATTAGCTGAAGCCTTCAACAAGACTATCATAAAGCTCTTGTCAAAGCTTGTGAAAAATAGCAAGCGAGATTGGGATGATAAGCTCGGCGCAGCTCTATGGGCCTATCGTACCACGGTGCGTACACCAACCGGCGCAACCCCGTATTAATTGGTATACGGATGTGAAGCCGTTCTCCCTTTGGAAATCCAAATTCCATCTCTTCGGATCGCCCTCGCAACTCAGATGATGACCGAAGAACAGCATCAGAAGCGCTTCGAAGAACTCGAGATGCTTGATGAAAAGCGCCTGGAAGCTCAACAGCATATTGAGTTTTACCAAGCCAGGATTTCTCGAGCCTTCGACAAAAAGGTTCGGCAGAGGAGTTTTAAGGAAGGGGATTTGGTCTTAACTGAAAGACATCCTATGATCCTTAACTCCAAGAAGAAAGGCAAATTCGAACCCAAATGGGAAGGACCGTTCGTAGTAGAAACAGTTTACTCGAACGGCGCCTATCGCCTAGTCACCAAAGATGGTGACCGGCTCATGATGCCAATAAATGGCAAATTCCTGAAGAGATACTATCCTTAGTATCCTCAGAAAATTTCGATGTACCGGGAAGTTCCCGGAAGAATATCACATTAGGGTATTCTTAGGGATAACCCGGTCGCTGTAAGAGAGATGAACAAGAGATCCGCGTTCGAATTCCGAACGTTCTTGTTCGTCGGACTCTAACTCACACACGCACTCTTTTGCTGAGATGAGATCTAATCATTCGATGGATTAATCTTCCCTCACAAAACTTTCAGTGGTGTTTGACGACTCATAGTCTCCACCACACAATTCCCACTTGGTCAAACCTTCCTACAGTTAGGGCCAAAACCAAAATCCCCTCTCGATTCCTTCAATGAACGAGAGGTCCACTTTCAAATCGAGTGATCAAACCTTCCTACAGTTAGGGTCATCTCAAAACCACAATTCACTCTCGATAAACGAGAAATTCATCTTTGGTTCGGTAACCAAACCTTACGACAGTTAGGGTTATCCGAATCTTTTCGATTCTCGGAGTGGAGATCCCACTCTTAGTTTCATCCTTCGGATCCTGGGGGTGGAGATCCCACCCCGAGTTTCCTTTCCTGCTGAAGATAGAATATAAAATTCTTCCTCTTCAGATTCAAATGACCAATCCTATAAAAGGTAGGGTCGTTTGAACTTTTCGATTCTCGGAGTGGATATCCCACTCCTAGTTTCACCTTTCGGATTCTGGGGGTAGAGATCCCACCTCGAGTTTCCTTTCCAACTGAAGATAGAATATAAAATTCTTCCTCTTCAGCAATGGGAGATAGAATATAAAATTCTTCCTCTCCCATTGAGCCTCCTTTCCAATTGAAGATAGAATATAAAATTCTTCCTCTTCAATGCTGGGAGATAGAATATAAAATTCTTCCTCTCCCAGTTTCCCCTGTCTTTGCTATCAGAAAAGACAAGGATGAAGTCAACGCCTAACACGCGTTGCCGGGTAGTCTATTCCCGTGAGAAAGACAAAGTCTATGTATTCAAAGTCATAGCACTCACCTTTTCCCCTGTCTTTGCTTTTAGAAAAGACAGGGATGAAGTCAACGCCTAACACGCGTTGCCAGGTAGTCTATTCCCGTGGAAAAGACGAAGCCTATGTATTCAAAATCATAGCACTAAGTCTAAGAAAAGCAATTTTCTTAGCACAACGTTACATGCGGAACGGATTTAGACAATCCGCATGCTAGCCCGATTCAAACGGTAATCAGTAAAGGCATGTCAAACCCGTTGAAGGCTGGGGGTTTGCCAAAAATCCCAAAGTCAGTGCCTAACACGCGTTGCCGGTTTAAATCTTTCGCCGATCAAAAAAAGATACCAGGGTCTAAACCTGGGGAATTTTATCCCGAAGCCT
>BQKN01051213.1:0-17066 GCA_022839385.1 Asparagus kiusianus | reverse complement strand
TATATATATATATATATAAAATGTACTAAGAGGAGTTAAGATTTAGAAATCCACAACACGAGATGTGTACGTCGAGCGAATAATCCAAACAAGAAAACCCTCATATATATACCATATATCTTAAATTATGAATCGCTAAATATTAACTCCAATTCCTATAAATAAGCTATAAAGAAATACATCACCAAACATTAACCATAACATAACAAACGTGTAGAATCACAGTATCTCACCCTACCCTTGGGTAGGTAGCACGGGAACAAATACACAATTCAGTGTAATCCTTACAAAAAATATGCATCATCGCAAAGTATACCTCAATGTTGGACTACATCCATAATCAGTACACACTTGAGACCCAGGAAATCAAATATTGTAGTGTTGTCGCTCGCAAAATCCTGCGGCTCATCGCATCATCATATAGGATAGACTACCCACTAGGGCATCCTACGTAGTATAGGCGCATTGGCCTCCTCGTATCACCATGCGGAATGGACTATCCACTAGGGCATCCTACAGGTACGGCGTACCGACCTCATCACATCATAATGTGGGACCAACTATCCACTAGGGCATCCTACAGGTACGGCGTACCGACCTCATCACATCATAATGTGGGACCAACTACCCACTAGGGCATCCTACAGAGTATTGCACACCATGGAGTGTAGTCATCCGTAGTGTCAAGCGGCTCACCGAACTAACGCTCTCAGCAACCTTAATAAAAACGTAACACAGAGTGTAGCCGCCCGCAGTGTCATGCGGTATACGGACTAACGCACTCGGAGTTCAATCACCCACAATACCATGCGGTGCATAGACTAGCTCACTCAAACACCTAAACAAAGACCCACCAAGAAGTGTAGTCACCCGTGGTCTCATGCGGTGCACGGACTAACGCACACGGAGTGTAGTCGCCCACTATCTCATGCGGTGCACGGACTAACACACTCAAGTGTCCAAAACCATAGAAATTGAAAACAATTATCACTCCCTATCATGACAAACACAAAACATTAGGCTACGCACTCCCAAAGGTTAGTGCATGCTCAAACCCAACACGTGCACTCCCCTGGTCACACACGTGTATGGACGTGCGGTCCGTACATCATGTCCGCGAACAATCGTGTGTGGCAAATAAATATACACAAAATAGCATCCAGCCAGTCGACTGGCCCTGCGAGTCAGTCGACTGACACTATCAGTCAACTGATTTCTCATCAACCAACTAAACAACAAGCGCTCTTAAATAACAAGTCTCGATCGGTTGACTAATGATCTATCAGTCGACCGAAGAGCACACATTCATAATAAACACAAGTCTCGATCGGTTGACTGATAATCTATCAGTCGACCTACCCAAGGAAAATCAAACGATCCTGAGGATCAAATTAGTCGACTGATCCATGGGGTCAGTCGACCGACCTGAGTACTAAAACAAAATCATCAGTTTCATGAAGCTAATCAATTTTCTCAAAAACTTGTAAAATCTCAACATGGGGTGTAAATCATGATTTAAATCTTGCATTAAGTTAAATAGGGGCTTGGCCAAACAAGTTTACATTAGACAAAAACATGGTTTTGGGATCAAATTTCCCTAAACATCACTAATCAGATCTAACTTGATTAATTAGGGTTTGATCCTAATCAATTCATCAATTACAAATAATTAAAGTTCTAGTCATCAAGATCATGTATTTTCTTTATTTAGTGATCGGATCTAAAATTCTATTCATCAATTTAGGGTTTAATCTAATAAAAAAAGAAAACAGGGATGAGTTTGGAGAAGATGAACTTCTCTTTATAAGAGGTTTTGATCACTCAAATAGATGATTCCTGTGAGTGGCCTCACAAAGGTTGTTGCTCTAATCCTCCTCCAAAACTTTGCTTCACAAAGTTTTTCCAAAAATTGAACAAAAAATTTTAGTGTTAGAGAGGGGAAGAGGCGGCTGCTACGCAACGAGACGAGAGAGAAGGGAGAAGAGAGAGAGAGAGATAGAGAGTAAGGTTTTTAATATATATATATATATATATATATATATATATATATATATATATATATGGGAAATGTTTTCCTATGGTGACACTTTAGATTCCCACCTAAGGACGCGGTCTAAAATCACATCATTCCCTAATTGTTTTTATGATCCGCTCCGTTGAACTTGATCTACACGTTCTTAAACCCAAACACACTAATTTTGGGGTAAACCCGTCGTGTTTTGACCTGTAGGTGTAAACTTCTGATTTTCCCGGGAAAGGGGAGGGATTTCGTTTGTATTGATAAGAAAGCTTATTACAAACTAAATCAATCTGAATTACAACAGAAGCAGAGGGAATGCCCTCCTTGTTTATATTTGTGGGGACTTTGAGGTAGGTACAGGATGCTTCGCCCGGTGCTCGCGCCGGGTCTGCTTCCCTTGGACGGTTCGACCGAGATTGTTGAGGAGAGCTTTAGTACTCAGTAGAAGCTCTGGGTGAAGGAGTTCGAATCCTTTCGTTCCTTGGCGATCCTTGTTTGATCGATTTTTTTTTATTTTTTTTTGTTTATCGATCGATCCCCCCTTTTTGGCTGCTGCAAGGAGCTTTTTTAAGTGGGAGGGGAACCGGTTGGTTGTCCCTTGAACCATGGGATGTGACCATACACTGTTCAAGGACATCCTATTGTCCCCTATATAACAAACGGTTGTCTTTTGGGGTTACATGTCGTGTCACGTCGTGTAGGAGCGGGAAAGCCCTTCCTCGCACTCGTGACGGCGACTGCCAGACACTTGAGTGGACCTGGACAGCTCGTCGAACGCCGGTGGCTCTGACCTTTCGCTTGGAGCGCGGTACGCTGCATTTATGTGGACGCAGATGGCTCTGGCAACCGTCCGCTCAGTTGTGCGGCGAGGTACCGAGTGACCATCCGGCGGTCCTGGGGTGTTGTACCCTTCCTCCCCTCACCCTATGTCTGAATAGGGGCGGGAGAATGGACGTATCGTGCCTGGACGGACTCCAGACAGCTTGCCGCGTGCTGGCGGCTTCGGCTCTCCATTCTGATGGGTGAGGTGACCCGCATTTATGAGTCTACAGGCCGGTTCGGCGCCCGTCTCGTTCGCTTGAATTACGGACTGCCATCTGACGAACTTGGGGTACTGTGCCTCCTTACCTTGCATCGTGGGAGGCAGAGAAGGCTTGTCCCTGAAAACCTGGTCTCTGGCTCACGTAAGCAGACGTGGCTCTTGGCAAGTGGCCTTGGCATTTGGGGGCGGATTTGAGCTCCTCTTCGGCAGGCGGATTTGGCTAATGAAGGCGGATTCGCCTCACTAGCGGATCCATGTGATTTGGCGGGTGCGACCGATGTGGGGGCCCTCATGCCGGCGAATCCACTTAGTAGGTTATTCTCCTAAGAGAGGTGGCCCTGTTCTGTGGGCGAATTCGTTCACTAATCCGCCGCGGTAATTTTTACCGTCTACAAGACCCCCTTCAAAGTTTTTAGACCAAAACCGACTTACGTGTGGTCTGGAATACTTTGAATAAAGCAGCTTCGGATGGATCAAGTACATTAGGATTTTTAGCAAACCCTCAGCTATCAACGGGTTTGATCTGCCTTTACCGATTACCGTTTGAATCGGGCTAGCCATACTATTCCCCTCAGTATGATGAGTTGTCGAGTAGTTTCTCTTAGGCTTAGCGCTAAGATTTCTATTCTGACCCCTAACCGTCTAGGGCGCGGGTCTCAATGAAGTCCCCTTGTCGGTTTCTGGGTTTTGGACGAGTCGCCTGCTTCCTGAGGGCGAGTTGAGTCGCGCGGGCGAAGTTAGGCATAGGTGGCGAAATTTTGAGTGACTTGCGGATTTCATTCGAGCCTTCGCCATCGAGACTTTACTTTTGGGCGAAAGTAGGCCTAATGTGAGTAAACCACGTGTCCATTTACGGGGTTTCGTGTTTTTCTAGCTTAACGCGGCGTAGTATTATCATGATTCGACAGTTTGGCTCCGCTCCATGTGCCTCGTTCTGATCGTGGCCGTGGTTTTCGAATTCAACCGTTGGATGCAACCGTCGATGAGGGTGATCTAGACCGTCGAATTTGATCGTGGCCACGTTTCCCGTTCGTGGGGGATCCGCCTCTCGAGGGCGATCGCGGCCACGTGGACAACTCCCTTTTTAAACCCGCTGTTTTCCTCCTTTGGGATTCATCGTGCTGTTGAATCTTGAAAAGAATTCCTAAGACAAGAGTTCCCGCCCCATCTTTCAATGGCTCCAAAACCTAGGAGGCGCAAAGTGAGAGGTGCAGGCCCTGGAGGTTACTCCGATCGTCTCTCCGCCGGCATGCCCGCCAGTGCTCCGGAGTTGCGCTCAGGTATGTCGATGGGTTTGTTGGATGACCTCGTGTAGGTCTTAGGCGTCGAATTTGGGGAGATGAGTGTTGCCCATTATCCCGAAATTCCGCCGCCCTTTGGCGGCTTCCCCGATTTGGGGCAAAGCTTGCCCTATTTGCCTTTAGAGGGTAACCTTTGTCTCCGTGGGCGAACTCAGCCTGATAGGTGAGTTCGACTTTTTCCTGTTAGAGGGCAGTGTCGCTTGTACGGGTAAACCTTGTTCGAAGTGGGTTCCCCCTTTTGACAGGCGATTTCGCCCACCTCTGCTTGATGGGCGATTTTACCCCTACAGCAGATTTTGTCTTAATCGATTTTCCTTTCTTGCAGCAACTCTCTCCGATGAAGCTTTCCCGGAGGGTGTGGCCATTAGCCACGCCGGTGGTATGAACTACACGGCTCCTCCCCGATTTCCCTCACTGGCTCCAGTACCAGCGTTCACCGCCGACAAGCCGAATGGCTTGATAAAGAGGGTCACAAATGGTCACCACTTGACACTGCGCGAGTTGATGACCGATGCGGCGCTGACAGATGATGCTAGGGTGGAGCTGCCAAAACCTCAGTTTTTGTTCGGCGATGCCACGACCGACCCTTCTGCCCTGTTGCTCAAAGAGAGCATGTGGTTCCACACGGTGGAAGAGACTCGTTACTACCTCCCCAGTATATCGAGGGGGTTCTCGATCGTCGAGCTGCGGTCCCTCGCGGTTCCTCGGATGATGAACTGGGAGCTGACCCCGACTCAAGATGGGGTCACTTGTGGCATTTTCATGGGCTCTACCGCTGGATATGGAGTGGATGGCTCATGTAAGCGTGTGACGGGTCTGCGTCCTGGCTTAATGTCCGCGGAACTGCCCGTGGAGGAGTCGATAGCGGCGGCGGAGACCTTCTGTCACCGCTTCTTCCGAGTCGGAGGGAGCTTTCCCCCGAAGGATTTCAGAGCTCCAGGGTGGGTCTATTCTGCGCCCGGCAGCGACACTTGGTGGTCCAAGATCACTGACCGTGTTCTGGCTGAGAATGCTGATCTTAAGAACACGGAGCTGTACGTGGCCGTCGAAGCTACTCGACATGGCTTCCGGATCAACGCCTCTCAGTTCCACAGCATTTTGGAACTGTATTGTGCGGAAAGCGGCACATTTTTCACCCCCAATGGTGAGCTCGGTATTACCCCACACGAGATGTACGACGTGTCGGGGCTGCCTCTGGGGGACTTTCCTTACGAGGAGTACGTCCCCGATCAAACCGAGATCGATCAATTGTCCAATCATTCGCCCTTGGTGGTTGAGACTTTGTGGGAGTTACTCTGCCACTACCACATCTGCCTCAGCACCTTGGGGGTGGCAGATCATAAGGGGAAGAAGAAGGGGATCAGCCACAAGAATTGGGCTGATTACTTGTTCCCGGGGAACGATGTTAAGGGGAAGCCTGCCCTCCCGTTGGGCGTATGCGACCAATCCAAGGTGGAGGCGAGGATAGCCGAAGAGGGGGGACCGTGACTCTCGACCGTGATGAAGGTGGATTTAAGTCTGGTACAGTCTTTCACTCTTTCCATCATCAGGCGAAGTCGCCCATCTCAGGGAAGGCGCTGCTTGCG
The DNA here is from genome assembly GCA_022839385.1 of Asparagus kiusianus. Classification (NCBI taxonomy): domain Eukaryota; kingdom Viridiplantae; phylum Streptophyta; class Magnoliopsida; order Asparagales; family Asparagaceae; genus Asparagus; species Asparagus kiusianus. The sequence goes on along the minus strand of BQKN01051213.1, from coordinate 11,117 downwards.
GGGTACCTCATGTGATGGTTGAAGAGGTGCGTGATCCCCACTCACTCTTTCGAAGCTCTTCCTGTGGAGGTCGTGTACCCGGTGGTTTGTTTAGCTCACGGGAAGTCTTACTCCCTAGTATCGGCGACGATAGCGTGCATCCATCGGGGGCTTCGTACCCTGACAGCTCAATTCTGCCGCGTATCGGCCACTGATGAGGGAGAAGGAGAGGTCATCAGGACCCCCAACCCTCGGGTGGGGCTGCCGTATACGTATCTGATGGCGTGGTTCGTATACCACTGTGAATGCCTGATGAGCGCCCCTGCGGCGATCCAAGGCAACAAGTTCGTCCCCTTCGTCCAGCGCTTGGAGAGGTGCTCCTGGAAATGCAAGGATATCCCCGACGCACGGAAGACGCTCTCCCACTTCGGGTATTACAACTTTCACCGCTTTTTTCCTTACTTTAGTGGGGAAGGATACGGAGAATCTCTGAGGGACGCGCCGACGGCGGATCACTACACAACCCTCCCTCGCGGCGCCTTTCGGTGGTTGGTAAACATCCGGCCGGGGTACCACGTCTTAAGAACGGGCTCCACATGCTATCTCGAGCCATATGTCCCCTGCAGGTTTGCCCGCCAGTTCGGGTACGATCAATTATACGTGGGCAACGCCAATCCCCATCTGCGCTTTGAAGGAGGGCTGGTGGACGGAGCTCGGGGATGGTTTTGGACTCATGCTGGCGGCACCGATGCCCGCTTTGAGTTACCCGCGAAGGATCGCGACTTGCACCACACGATCTCATATTGTCGGTGGTATCGGGGCGCCAGTGCCAATCCTGTTGACTTTTGGTTTCAGAGCTCGTGCCTGGCGGAGCGCGGGCGTCGTCCAAGAGGAGCTCCTCGACCTTCGAGGCGGAGGGGCCGTGCAACGGCTAGGGAGTTGTTCATGGAAGGCCCTGCAGGAGGTTCTGAGGGTGAGGGCGCGGGCACAGACGAATCCGAGGCTCCTGAAACGCGAGCTCTGCCTCCCAGTCTTCCTCTAGACTCCCAAGGCGAGCAGAGGGAACCTGTTGAGTTGACCCGGGTGAGCAAGCGTCTGGAGCAAGCCCGGAGTGCGATTGCTGGGCGCATGGGGGCGCCTCTCTTATCTCCGAGTAGTTCGTTGCTCTCGAAACGGCAGCGAGAAGCGGCGGAGAGCTCTAGAGCAGAAGTGGCCAAGAGGGCCCGTGGCGAGGAGACTATGGTGACCACCAGAGCGGCGGCTGGTCGGGCCGGTACTGTCTCTGGGGCAGAAGTTGTTCAATCTACCCCTTCTGCCATACCGCAGGCGGCTCCGGCGATTTCTAAGGACACGCTTCCTTCCTCCGGTGTGGAGTCGCAGGCGGGGGTCTCGACGACTCCTGCACCCACGCCAAGAGGTAATCTTTCGGCGCAACGCCCTTGTGTAAGAAGTCAGGTTCGTATTTTCTGACTGCTCATATTGAATTCATGCAGGTGTAGCCGAGAAAGTAATCCCCATTCCTTCTGACGAAGAGGAGGGGAATGGAGATGAAAGGGAACCAGAGGGTCCAGGTAAGCATGAGTTTCATTGCTGCTGACCCTTCTAGGCCAAGGGGGTATTAATTGTCATCATTTTCCTTGTATCCGCAGCTGGCCCCTCTCACGAAGCTACTGGCAAGGAGGATCCTCCCTCTTGGGAGGGTCATTCGGGCGAATCCCAGACGGACGACGATACCTCCATTCATGAGGCGCTATCAAGCGAAGAGGAGGTAGTGGTCCCTGCGGATCAACAAGGGGGAACCCCCACCTCCGAGGGAGCACCGGTCGAGGGTGAACGTTCGGTGCAAGAGTCTTCAGCTCAGGGGGGAACTCCCGTTGGGCTGATGGTCACTTCCTCGCCGGCGGTGAGCTGTGACTCTGCCACTGCCATCGTGGCGGTGCCAGCGGTTGTTCCGGTTCTGGGAGCGCCAGTCACCGCTTCTGCGATCGTGACCACTAGTACTCCGATCGTGGCTTCATCCTCTGTCGAGGATGCCTCTCTCTCTCCTATGGAATGCTGGCGAAAGAGGCAGGTGGCGCGAGCTGTGGCCAACTTCGAAGACACTCTGGCCCACTGCACTCGGCAGGTCTTGGAGGGGAATTGTCCCTTCGAGGAATTCAAGGAAGTTCTCGAGGACGACGCGTCCTTCTTGCGTAAGAGGCTCGGCACCATTGCGGCGAGACCCTACTTTCAGCGCCTGAACGAAGTGGAGGTGGCGGTTCAGCAGCTGCTCACTGCTCGTGCGGAGAGTTCCAACCTCTTTGATCTCGCCTCTCGTGAAGTTCGAGTAACTCTGGCAGATCGGGATCGCCGCCTGAACGAGAATCTGATGCTGGAGTTAAAGTTGTCAGCGGAGCTGGAGCAGGCCAAAGCCGAGGATGCACGGGTGGCTCGCGAGCAAGAGACGGTTGATAGCCGGTTCTCCCGACTTTCCTTCGAAGTGGAGAGGCTGAAACAGGTCATAGCTGACGCGTAGGCCTCTCTGGCTGTTCAAGGGGAGGCCCTTGATCAGGTGGCAAAGGAGTTGGAGGGTGTTGAGTCCCGCCGGAAATTGACCACTGACTCTGTTGGGGAGAAGGATCGAGCCCTCAAGGATGTCAAGGTGGCCATTCAAGACTTGATCTCGTGCACTGAGGAAGAGATTCGTGGAGAGATCTTAAGGAGGCTTGAGCTCCGCCATGCCGAAGAGATTCGTGAGGCGGAACTGCGGTTGAAATCTTTGTAATTCGTCTTTTTTTTTGTAACAGGACTCTTTTTCATGAATGAAATTATCCTTTTGTTTCTGGCGATTCTGGCTTGTGTGCATACTATATTTAGTATAGATATTTTAATGCACTAGTTGATGTTAAGTTGAGGGAAATTTCCCTTGGCAGATTCCAGCTACAGACCCGTTTCGCCTGCAGGCGAATTTTACAAATTGATGAATTCGCAGTTGTTCTGTTAGTGGCGATTCCAGATACAGGTGGACTCCGCTTTTAGCGGGTCGTGTGTCCGCCCACGTGCACGTCAGTCACAGAGACGTGGGTGCGCCGTCTTGCCTTAATTGCGGTGCGACGGGTCTGTTCGTCCTTCACGCCCGATCCGGGCCGTCGGTTAGAGATCATGCCCCGAAACCGTCAAATCTCAACCGCTCATACGGGATGCGGGATATTCGGCTTCCTCCTTAACTGTTCGGGACTGAAGGGTCCAATCGAACCGCACATAACCTCCTAGGATCGGGGTATTTTAGTACCTTTTCCCTTCGTCAAGAAAAACCAAGGCTTTCTCATCGTTCCTCTCGGAAGAGATCCTAATTACCTTGTGTCTCCCAGATGGCGCCGAAGACGAAGAGGGTTACTTCCAAGAAGAGGAAGGAGGCATCTTCCTCGGGTGCGGCAGGAGCAGCCGCTGTCGAAGGTATGTTCCCAGTTCAAACCCTATTAGACATAGATAGGTATCTCTTGCTTAGATCCCTCTTCCATGCCCTCACTGTGCTTCTCAGTCTACGATGATGCACCGCTTCCTGAGGAGCACGAGGCGGAACCCATCTTGATATCCGATGATGAGCCCGAGAGCCCGGAGGCTCCTCCTGCCCAGGGTTCTGCTCCGCAACCAGGAATGGAACCTTGTCTCGAGGTTTCCCCAATCGCGGCGCTCGCCCCTGGTCAAAAACCCACTCCCCCTGGCTCCTCGTCTTGGCAGGCCCGCGTCGAGGAGTTCGAGAACGCCGTGAGACAGGTAATTTCTCTTGTCGATCTCGGCATGGGTAGTTTTGCCAGTTTCAGGCAATCTCTCCTGGATCGTGCGGTAGACCTTCGACGATCGGGCGAAAATCGGCTTTTCACCCGTTGTATGCGAGAACTACGTCTTCTGGAGTCGCGTATGACAGGGCTAGAGGCATTGCTGCGGGAAGGCCCCGAAGTTTATATGGAGTCTTGCCTGGCTTTCATCAGGCGTAGGGAGGCCCATGAACAGGAGATCCGTTCCAAAGAGATCGCTGATTCGGAGTACATTGCCAATTTCTAGGTGGATCACCATCGCTCATCAGAGGAGGAAGTCATCGACCTTAATCACACGATAGCTCGCCTGCGAACCGAACTGGGACATGCGAAGGCGAGGTTGGAGAAGCTCCAGACCGACGTCGTCATTGCCCGTGAGAAGGCTGAAGCGGCAACTCAGCGCCTCTTGGTGTTGCGGGAACAAGACGCTGTCGCTAAGTCGAACTCCGAGGAGCGGATTAGGAAAGCGGCCGAGGACAAGGCTCGAGAGGACCACGCGAGACGGGTAGCATTGGCCAAGGCAGAGATTTCCACTTTCAGTGTGTTTGATTGAGATCCCCACCATGTATTCGTGCCTAAGACACTTTGTTTATTTGTCTTGCTTAATTTTGAAACTATGCCATGACTCGTGAAGTCATGACCTGTTCAGATGTATTATCTTAAACACTGGGTGCATGTTTTGCTTCTTCGAACGTAATATTATGACTTTCGCGATTTGCAAAAAACATAACTTTGTTCAAATGTACTGTCTAGAAGCATTTGATGCAGTTTGTCTTCTTCCTCGTCGTGTTCCTTTTGGATATAACCCCTTTAATATTTCTTTGGCATGGCCATCAGCGGTTTCAGGTTGCAACACTTGGGCGAAAACTCAGCTTGAGTATGGCTCAGCCCAGAGGATGGCGAATTCGCTGGGAGAGACGTACTAAACCGTCGGAGAGTTCGTTTGAAGGTTAACTTCATCCTTCGGCGAATTCAAACCATGGGCGAATCCCGAGTCCTGGCGGATTTGTGTCGATGTCACTGGCGAATTTACGCAAGGCGAAACTTGGATTGTGGCGGGTTTGTCTAACCGTCGGAGATCCAACCGTGGGCGAAACTCACGCCACGTGTCGGTTGGCAGACCCAAGCGCTTGTCAACTAAGGCTCTGCGAACTCATTAATGCTCATTTATTGGTGAAGCGACTGAACCCTCGCCTCTTGCTCAATCCGATTGGTCGGTTTGGTGTCTCGAGAGTAGTCTTTAATGACGTTGAGTTCGAAGCGTCGCAGGTCGCTCGGGCCGCTTGATGGTTTAGGGCAACGAATCTCAGCCGTCGGATTTCTTGGTATATATTTCCGCACTCGCCCTCTTCTGGCAGAGTCCTGACTGCTTCGAGCGAAATCTGCCAGAAAAGAAAAGAAAACTTTTCTCCTCCATGGCTTCCTCTTCCGATCACAGCGATGCCGAAGGTGTCGGCTCCTCCGCCACTGTCGTGGATGTCGGCGCTCCGTCTGCTGCCCCGGCGAGCCCGGTCCAGGGATATCCTATTCCGGACCCCGTGGCTCACCCTGCTTTTGTGCCGCTCCAGGAGTTGGTGGATTTGGTGCACGGGTGCGCCCTCTCTATCAGCATGGGCGGTGAACGATACTACGACTCGCTCCCCTTCGTAGAGGCGCGTCTGGAGGTGATCCGTCGTGCGGGCGATGACTCGCTCACATAGCGATGTGAGCGCGAGCTTGAGCTCGTGGAGGGGTGGATGTACCGCCTCGAGGAATTGGCTCATGAAGACCTCTCCAACGAGTCACCGCCTCTCCCACTGCACCTCCTGCTAGAGCGTAACGAGCGGGCGAAGCGGATCCAGGCGAAGGAGGCTGAGCTCAGACGCCTACGAAAGCGACACCAAACGGTACTGGACCGGATGGACGCTTACATGGACCGGGCTTTCTTTGAGGACGCCGGCACTCTCCGCGGCGAGGCGAAGCTGCAGGAGCGTTCGCGCAAGGCGGGGAAGCTCGGCGAGGCTACCAGGGAGGTGGAGAGGGCGCTGGAGCTCCTTCGCCAGGAGGAAGAGGAACGCAAGGCGGACCTGGCCAGGCGGCAGCAGGAACGGAAGGAGAAGGCGAGGACCCAACGTGCGGCGGAGCGGGCTGCGCTCAAAGCCAAGATCGGCTCTTTTAGCCTTCTAAAATTCCTGTAATGCCTGTTTTGCTTATGTAATTTTGTCAACTTAATTGGTGCCCTGGGCATCACAACTAAACTGAAAACTCTTGTAAATTTCGGTCCGTCGTGGCCCTTTGGCTTGTTTTGCTTATCTTTGTTTTGCATGGATGGTCTCCCTCCATTTCTTCTTTGTGTGTTGCTGGGAACCTCGAGTTGAATTTGGTGAGCTTCTGACCATTCTGTTCCGAACTTAGTCATTTTGGACCCTTGTTCTGCTCTCGGTTGCTTACAGCATGGGATCGGGTTGACTCCGATTTTCGCGTTATAGCTCCAGTGGGATCAAGAGAGTAACACTCGGCTTGCAACAGAGAACAGTCGTTCGCTCCTGCGGCCGACTAAAAATCTCAACTTCAACTTGCCATTCGGCAAGCTGTCGCTTGAGGAATCGGCAGAGATGTCGTTTGCCAACCTGCTCTTGACAGTTATCGTCGTCTGAATAGGCGGCGACAGATGATAATCGAATCGTCAGGGATGTAGGAATATGACGTTCGATTGTTGTAGGGGCCCTCACGTGGTAGGCCGCTACCCATCAGTTATCCTAAGGGAATGTTAGGATAGCTGGAATAGGCCAGATAGTTCAGGGACGTAGGAGTGTGACTATTGACAGAAGTAATAACACGTCGCGTGGTAGGCTATTACTTAGGCTATGTTATTCGTCGGAATAACAGCGCCAATCATCAGAGGTGATCATTAACCTGATGGGGTTTTGTCACGATTGGAGCGACTGTGGGGGACCTACCATTCTTCCTGAGGAGGATTGGTGAGTACATTGTGTCAGAGGTTTAATGTTAACGTGACAGGGAATGTCGTGATTGGAACGACTTTGGGGACCCACCATCCTTTGGAAGAGGATTGGCGAGTTGATTTGGTTTGTCGTGATGTGAACGACTTTGGTGGATTCGCCATCTCGTTGGAGAGGACAGGCGAAATGAATTGGTTTGTCGTGATATGAACGACTTAGTGGATCCGCCATCTCGTTGGAGAGGATAGCCGAAATGAATTGGTTTGTCGTGATATGAACGACTTAGTGGATCCGCCATCTCGTTGGAGAGGATAGGCGAAATGAATTGGTTTGTCGTGATATGAACGACTTAGTGGATCCGCCATCTCGTTGGAGAGGATAGGCGAAATGAATTCCACCAGAGGCTTTCGCCATAACGGGTAGAGTAGGGACAGTTTAGCCTCGTATACCAGTTGGAGGGTTCGAGGGCCAGTTTAGACTCTTGCACTCATGGGAGTTGGTGAAGAAGAACTAAGGGTAGTACTTCTTCAAGTATTTGTCGTTGATGGGCATCATGATCTTGTCGCCGTTAGGCTTGACGAGGCGGTAGGCGCCATTCGAATAGACTGTTTCTATTACGAACGGCCCTTCCCATTTGGATTGGAATTTGCCTTTCTTCTTGGAGGTGAGAATCATTGGCCGGTGGACGGCCAACACCAGCTCTCCTTCCTTGAAGGCTCGGCATTTGACTTTCTTATCGAAAGCCTTAGCCATCCGGGCTTGGTAGAACTCAATGTGCTGTTGAGCTTCCAGCCGTTTGTCGTCCAACGCCTCGAGCTCGGCGAGTCGTTGTCGGTGATTGTCTTCCACCGTCATCCCCGTTGCCAAGGCAACGCGGAGGGAAGGTATCTGAATCTCCAACGGCAATATAGCCTCACAGCCATATACCAAGGAGTAGGGCGTATGGCCGGTCGGCGTGCGAACCGTGGTGCGATATGCCCATAGGCTTTCGCCAAGTTTCTCGTTCCAGTCGCGTTTGCTGGTTGAGGTCAACTTGGTCAAAATCTTGATGATCGTTTTGTTGAAGGCCTCGGCCAAGCCATTTGCTGATGTGTTATAGGCCGTGGAAGAGAGGTTCTGCATTCGGAACTTGTCGCAGAACCTGGTGAATGCGTGACTGACGAACTGCGTACCATTGTCATGAATGATACGTCGTGGTACGCCGTACCGGTAAATGACGTGGTGTTTGATGAACTTAATCACGTCGTTAGTCTTGACTTCTCTCAAGGGGACGGCTTCGGCCCATTTAGAGAAGTAGTCAGTGATCGCAAGAATGAAGCGATGACCTCTTGCCGATGGCGGGGATATCGGTCCAACTATGTCCATCCCCCATGCCTCGAAAGGCCACGAAGCCTTTGTTGGGTGTAGGTCTTCAGGTGGCTGATGCATGTAGTTGGCGTGAATCTGGATTGGGAGGGGTTGTGGCGGTTGGCCTCGCGGGAGGTCTTACCACGTTCTCTACCCTCGCGGGATATTCTTTGGCGAAATCCCTTCCCGTCCTCGTGGCGAAGACGTTGGCGTCCTTCTCTGAATCGGTCAAGGCGGCTACTACTATGTCATTTGTGTCTGGGGTGGCATAGATGACGTTGCAGTGTTTTCTCCTTGCTTCCTTCGGAGACTTTGTAGTCCACTGTTCATCATTGAGGAGATCTGGGTGAACCCACATTATCTGCCCCGATGGCAGGGTCTGCGGGACTAAGCCCTTCTCTCGCTGGTTGTGAGGATCGTCATTGGTGATCTTCAGAATCGCTTTGGGGATAGGAACTACCCCCGCCGGAGCTTGGACTTCGGGGAGATTTGTCCCAAAGCTCAAGGTGATCATGTTTGTGGTCACCTGCTTCTGGACCTTCTCCTTCTTCAGGACCCCTGCGTCGTAAAGGGCCTGGAGTTTGTCCTTAAGGACGTAGCATTTGGTCGTGTGGTGACCGAGGAATCTGTGATAAGCACAGTAGGTCGGGTCACCGGTCTTGTCTGCTTCCTCAGGCTTCGTAGCCTCAGGCAGCTTGATTCGACCACTCTTGAGCAGAGTATCGAGCGTTGCCACCACCTGGTCCTCTTTGAAGTCATACTGCCGCGGGGAGCGTTGTTCAAATTGCCTAGGCTTCGGCCTTGGAGCAGTCTTTGGCACTGGGGCAGAGTCAACAGCCATGATCTCCTTTCCTCTTGTTCGAGGGGGGTTCTTTGGCACAGCCGGCTCTGCGGCTCCTTTCTTAGGCTGGGGCTCTTCGGCCTCTAGCCTCTTGATCATGTTTTCTACTTGTTCGCCTTGACGAACGAGCTCTTTCCATGTTCGGGTCTCCACCGCGCCTATTTTGGATAGGATGTGGATCGACAGGTTGTTGTGACACATCTCAATCAGTGTCGCCTCAGAAACTTGATCCCGACAGTGGACCGATCGGTTCCGAAATCTTTTCACGAAGTCATTGACCGACTCCGACTTTCGCTGTTTTTCGGCCAAGAGGGTGGCCATCGACACTTCCGTGTCATCGTCGAAGAAGCGAGCCAAAAAGAGTCTCTCGACGTCGGCCCATGACTTGATGGTGCCGGCCTCGAGCTTACGGAACCATTCGAACGCCACCCCCTTTAGGGTGCCGATGAATAGTCGCGTAAGAATGGCGTCGTTCCCCGTAAGGAAACCCGTCTGTGCCATGAAATAGTAGATGTGTTGCGAGGGCGAGCCTTTGCCATCGAACTGCACCAGGCTGATCGGTTTGAACTTTGCTGGGTATGGCACCGTATCCCACTCAATGGGGTAGGGGCGGATCACCCCCAGCTTGTTCATGTTTTGCTGAAGTTTCAGCGCATTGAGTTGATCCTAGAACTCGTCAAACCTCTTGTTGCGGGAACCATCCCCGGTATGTGACGTTCCTAACGACGTCTTGGAGGAGTAATCAGATTGTTGATTACTATTGTCCTCTGTTTACGTCGCTGGACGGCGAGGAGGTACCCATTCTCTATCCTCCGTTGGCCGAGGTAAGGGGCGTTGGACCCTTTTCTTCTTCTTCTTCTTATTCAGAAGCTGTTCCATCATCTCCCGCGGAGAGTCAATGGTCGCCTGTTGCTCTTCGAGCTTTTGAGCGACCGTCTGGTCATGGGTAAGGTCAGTCATGAGCACCCGCGCCCTCGCGTCTTGACTAGAGTGCGAGGTTTGAGAGGTGGCCGCTGCCGAGTGAACCTCATCCTCGCGGTGGCAGGGAGGGGGTACGGCGAAGTAGTCGATCCTGATGCTCGTCCTTCTACGACTACGGGTGCGTTGGAATATACCCTCTTGCTGGTGTCGGGCGAACCGAGGATTGGGTCCCAGAATGGAATCTGAATCTGGGGAATCGGAGAGTACCCCCTTATCCTTGTCCGTCATGTTGATTGTGGCGGACGGGAGCTCTAGGTCGTTAGTAGCGCGTCTCTTTTGGTGACGACGCCTTCGACGGGAGATTCTCTGCCGAGAGGGTTGTCGAGAAATTCTCTCAAACACGGAAGGTCTCGCCGTTCCTACGCACTGGCAGTCAGCGAGTACCGTGTGGATGAGCCTTTCGCAGTGGCACTGAGGACTCGCCTCATGTATGGTGCGCTTGCGAGTTAAATATTCTCGGAGGTCTCCTGTGGGTGGTTGGTGACAACCCCCAGCATCAGAAGGCTCGCTTGGGTGAGTACACGAGAGATCTTTGGATGTGCTCTCTGGTGTGCACCGGGCGGAATGTTGTGGTGTCGGAGTTAGGCAATCTCGCCTCGATGGGCGAGTTTTCGCGTTGGGGCGAACTCTAGCGTGTAGGCGAGTTTCAACCCTTCGTTTGGACAAGCGGGTCCGCGAAGTGTCAACAGCCTCCTTACCCTTGCGCTTATCCGCCAAAAGATTATGGCGAGGCTCGTCAGCCTTCGAGGATTCGCCTAGCTCGTGAGGCCCACTCGCTTGGGGTGGTTTATTCGCGTCAGGGATATGACCTGAGAAGCGAAGTCCACCAGAGCAGGTGGTCCCGTCCTTCTCGGTTGGCGCTCCTGATTTGGAGGGCCTCCCGATGTTGGGTGAGTTGCCCTCTCGTTTCTCGCTCCTCGGGCCTGTATGATGGTTCAGGCCGTTGTGTGAAGCAGAGGTTCGGGCTTTTTGCCCGGCAAGCGGCTGCTGTCGCTGTTGGCTAGCTCCTCGAGTGGAGGGAGCATTCGTGCGAGCTGTGGCAGCGTGATTTGTGTCGGAACGGACGGATGTCTCTTTTGGGACGGGCGTTACCGAGGGTCGTTTGGCGACCCACTTGGTAGACCCTCCCCCCATGCTCTCGATCTGGGACTTGGCCTCGAGAGACTTTAGGGCGGGTTTCCCCGTCGAGACACGGGTAGAGCCTTCTAGCACGGGAGCTTTGACCGTCTG
>BQKN01051212.1:0-23174 GCA_022839385.1 Asparagus kiusianus | reverse complement strand
AAAATAATATACCGTGTTTGGAATTTTTGGGCGAGATATCAAGATTTCCCCATTATATCAAATGACATTTTGCCCAAAAAAAGCAGATCGAATGTTGCAATGTTGCTTTGCATTTTTGTTTGTTTTAGAAGGTTGATTGGTGATCCTAAACATATATTATTCATATTTTGTATGCTTAAATTTGATTACATATGTTGAGATTACATTTTAATGCATTATACTATGTATGCAAACATTTATTATGGCATTCCGATATTTACCACATATCCCCGATATTTCTCCGATATCCGCAATCCGATATGAATTTTGGCCATCCGATATTTCCCCGATATCTGATATTTAAAACCTTGGTCTGAGGAGTCTTGATGACTCTGGCTCTGAGAGGCCATAATGACTTTGAAACTACATTAATTGTGATGACGACTGGGCGGTGAATTACGGATGCTGACTGGCCATGCATTAAATATGATTGACGTTGGTGAAGTTGACAGGTCGTCTGACTGTTCAAGACGCTTAGTATTGAGTCCAAGTAGGGGATGCCTTTCGTCTTAAATTTAGACCTTTCAAGCAAACCCCGGGTCGAAGACACCATTTGTCTCGAGCGTGGGTCGCAAGAGAGGTCGGCTGACTCTACACCTGGGTCACCCTTTCAGATGTGTGGGTGATGCGAAACAATGTGATACAGGTATGAAGATCAGCGACAACAATGTTTCACCAAATCAGCGATCGATTTAGGCAGAAAGCTCGAGAATAAAGTGAAGCTCCAGATGGTTTTTAAGCAAAAATTACGAATGTACTAAGTTCAGACCATTGTAAATTATTCAGATAATAAATGTAATGATTTGTTCTCTTAATATAGTTTGACTTGTAATATTTAGATTAGCAAAAATACTTGACAACAGAATCACTCACTTAGTAATCAATCTGAGTACATCACAAGCACAATCGATATTAATATTGATAACAAATGCACGCAATAGCGGTTCTAAAAATACTTGGGCGAAAAAAACAAAACATTTGTCGGGCTGAACCGGTTCGACGTGAGGGACCTCTGGAGGCGGTGTAACGACTCGGAATCCGAGTGGCGGGAGTTCTCCGAGAGCTACGTAACTAGGGTGAAGCGGTGTCTGGATAGAAACGTCGGTGCCATGAGCTAATCCCCAAACGACTCTCCACGCTCTCGACAATCTGATGAGTCACGCGCTCAACGTATTCGGCTACGGTCTCGAGTGACTGATAGTCGAACCACTGAGAAAGCTATAAATTAACTACACCAGTATCTGGATCAATCACGAACTGGGCGTCTTCGGTTTTAGGATCAGCCATGCACCAATGGGTCGCGGCTCAAACTCAGATCGATGACGAGTGCAGAGAGAGGTCTGACAACAACGTGGTCATGATAAGAGAAGGCCGAGGGTCTGTTCGGGGTGGTGAAGGTGAACAGAGAGTTCTTTTACTGGATGCCTGAGGATGGAGGCAACATGTCGGCGACTAGAGTAGGGCGGCGACTTGCGGGCAGAGGAGGTGCTGCAGGCGGTGGTTGGGGATCTACAATTGACGACGAGGTGGCAGAGAGGTAGGCGGGGTGTTGGGAGTTGATCTCGGGTGGAAAGAAACAGGGAGGTGGCGCGACTTGTAAGGGTGGAGATAAGGGTTGGTCGGAGGAGGGGGTTTGGCGGCGAACTGGTTGTGTTGGAGGTGGGGTTAGGGTTGATCGGGGATGAATAGGATGGACAAGGTGTTGTGTGGTTGCAGGGGGTGGTGCTGGAGCGGGATCGTGGGGGGAAGATGAGGGCGCTAGTGGTCATAAAAGGGAAGAGCAGGGAAGGGAGAAGCTGGGTCGACGGCTGAGGGATGAGGAAGGAGGCGCGGGGAAGGAAGTGGCGAGCAACAGCTGGAGTGCGGCTGCTAGGAGACATTGTTAGAAGAGGAGGGGGAGGCGGTGCTGGTTGTTGTCGGTTGCAAGGATGAGAAGGGGGAGGCGCGGGGAAGGAGGTGGCAACTGAGGGCTGTTTGGGAAGGAGAGGGTGGTGGCGGCTGTGGTGAGGTGAGTTAGGTTTGGTTGAGGGATTGTTTACGGGGGGAAGAAGAAATTTGGCGGCTGGAGAAAGAAGAAAATTATGAATATTAACCTAGGGTTTCACACCAATTAATTAGGCTAATACAAATAATTTTTATTTTTCAATAATCCTTCATCTGATTACATCAGTACTTAAATAGAGGAAATTACAGATTTTTAAAATCTCAAAATCTCTCATAATCAATCACAATCAATCAGTTACTAAAACTGATTAACTACCAAATCAAAACTAAAGTTCAAAATTCAAAATTCAAATTAATTATTACAACTGAAATACTACTAACTGAAAATCAAAACCATAATGCTGAAACGCGACATCTCCTGCGCTGATAAACACGGTGAAAGTCACATATACCTATGTGGATGTCCTCAACATTCTCCCAAGGTGGGAGAGAACTCGACCCCGTCGAGTGTAAATTAGGATGGCTGTCATACTGCTCAAGAAGATCTGGATCCATCCTCTGTAAATCACCTCGATCGAGCCAAGTATCATCAGACTCAGATCGACCTTTCCAACGTACCAAGTACCTGCGGATACCACCATTGCTAGTAGAAACAATGTTATCATCAATAATAGTATCAATGTCATGTGCTGTATATGGGGGTAATATCTAGGGAAGTGGATGTAAATGGCAGCTCTCAGAAATAGGCTCAGGGGTAGGCTCATCAACTAGTGGGTTGGCAGGGTTAAAATGTGGGCCTTTGTATTCTACTAAATCCTCAAAATTAAAAGTTGAACCAATATTAAAACCTTTAGGAAGGTTGAGAACATAAGCATTATCATTAATTTTCTGAAGAATTTTGAAAGGCCCTGCACTTCATGCATGCAACTTTTTAACAGTTCCCGGAGGAAACCATTCCGGACGTATCCGGACCATCATATAGTCACCAACATTAAATTCTTTAAACCTCCTTATATTTGCTCGCATTTTATAGTTAGCATTGCTATCGTTGATCTTACTGATTTCTTTATGTAAATCATGAATGCGAGATGCAAATGCAGATGCTGACTCAGATACTTTATGATATGCAGACATGGGGACAAGATCTATAGGTTGTCTAGGCTTGTAACTATACACGACTTCAGCTGGACTAACACCTGTAGACCTATTTACATAGTTATTATAAGCAAATTCAGCAGTAGACAGATGTTGATCATAATCCCTAAGATTCTCACCAACTAACGATCTCAAAAGGTTACCTAAGCTCCTGTTGACTACCTCAGTCTGACCATCGGTCTGGGGATGAAAAGCCATAGAGAATTGAAGTTTAGTTCCCATTTTGTGCCAAAAGGTTTTCCAAAAATAACTGGTGAATTTAACGTCTCTATCAGACAATTGTTTTCGGTAATCCATGCAGTTTAACAACTTTATTAAAGTATAGCTTGGCCACATGAAAAGCGTCAGAAGTTTTGGAGCACGGTATGAAGTGAGCCATTTTGAAGAATCGGTCCATTACAACCATGACATATTCGTGTTTTCTAATTGTCTTCGGAAGTCCTAACACGAAGTCCATGCTGACATCTTGCCATGGACAATTTGAGACAGGGAGAGGAGTGTACATGCTAGTGTTCTGCTTACGTTGCTTAGCTAGTTGCCAGGTGTGACATCGACCCACTAGCCTAACGTCACGTTTAATACTTGGCCAATAAAAATGATATTCAACTGCCTCGACAATCTTGTTATTACCAAAATGTCGTGCAAGACCTCCAGCGTATAGTTCCCAAATTAAAAATTCTCTTAGAGAGGTGTTGGGAATACACAACTTGTTAAAATAAAAAAGATATTCATCCTTCAGAAGAAAGCCATCTATCTCATGGTTCACTCCATCATTCAACAAAGTGTAAACTTCGCTGAAATCAGAACACGACTCATATTTCCCTTTGACTTTCTCAAAGCCAATTACTTCTGCACTCATAATGGAAAGAAGGTGCATGCGGCGACTGAGTGCGTCGGCAGCCTTATTCTCTCCTCCCGTTTTATGTTTAATCGTGTAGGTGTAGTCCTGGAGGAACTCAACCCAACGACCATGTCTTGCATTCAGCTTTTTTGGGAGTGAATATATCGAAGGGCCTCGTGATCAGAATATATGACAGATTCTTTCGGTAACAGGTAATGACGCCAGTGACGAAGAGATTGTATCACCGCATAGAATTCTTTACATAGATGGAATAGCGTTGCCTTATATCATTCAATTTTTCACTAAAGTAAGCAACGAGATGTCCTTCTTGAGATAGGACTCCACCCACTCCAATGTCAGAGGCATCGCACGCAACCTCAAAGACCTTAGAAAAATCAGGTAGGCGCATAACAGGTGCCTGCGACATTCTCTGTTTGATCTCCACGAATGCCTTGGTAGCAGCTTTTGACCATTCAAACTCGTCTTTCTTCAAGCAATCAGTGATAGAGGACCATGATGGCACTAAAACTGAAACCCTTTATAAACTGACGATAAAAAGTAGCACGTCCATGGAAGCTTCGAACATCTCTAATATTCTTGGGTTCAGGCTACTCTTCGATAGCTCTAACTTTCTCAGGATCAGCGGATACTCCTTCAGAAGAGATCACAAATCCTAGAAAAATATCTTGATGTGTAAGAAAAGTACATTTCTTAGGATTGATATATAGTTGCTCTTTCTTAACACAGCACATACTTGACGCAGATGATCTACGTGTTGCTCACGAGAGTTACTATAAATAAGGATATCATCAAAGTATACCATCAAGAATTTTCCAGTGAAGGGTCATCACTCTCATAAAGGTACTCGGAGTATTAGTCAAGCTAAAGGGCATGACTATCCACTCGTACATTCCGTCTTTTATTTTAAAAGCGGTCTTCCATTCATCACCGGGATGGATGCGAATTTGATGGTAGCCACTCTTAAGATCAATCTTAGAAAAGATAGTAGTTCCAGACATTAGATTGAACATGTCATCCAACCGGGGAATGGGAAAACGATACTTCATCGTGATCTTGTTGATTGCACGGCTATCCACACACCTACACCATGTTCAATCTTTCTTTGGCATCAGTAATGCGGGGACCGCACGATGGGACCGCACAAGGGCTTATGCTTTTTTTCACAAAACCCTTTTTTAGCAGTTCATCAACTTGCCTTTTTAGCTCTGCATGCTCATTGGGGTTTATCATGTAATGAGGCAAATTGAGAATAGTTGCTCCCGTGACTAAATCAATTACGTGTTGGATATCACGCATCGGGGGTAATTGGTCCGGGAGGTCCTCAGGGAAGACGTCAGAGAATTTTTTCAACACAAGAGCGACTTCTGGAGAGACCACATCAGGAACATCCTTAGGAGTTTCTCTAGCAGCGAGGGCGAAAATAGAGGCTCCATTAGCTAGCACATGATTGATCTCTTTGGCTCCAATCAGGTTAACGTCTCGGGAAGACTTGTCTGGATTGGGCTTCTTGTCACTACCTTTCGATTGAATTAGAAGGATCTTGACCTTCTTCCCGTCGTGCTTAAACAATAACATGTTTGATCGCCCGAAGATGTGAACATCGTTATCAAACAACCTGGGTCTTCCAAGAATAATTTGACCCACATCCATTTTTAGAACATCGCACCAAACTTTATCTTTATAAATGACAAATTGAAGAGGGACTAAACACCTCTCTTGGACATGCAGTGTGATGTCATTAATCCATGATACCTTATAGGGGTTAGGATGTGGTGCGGTCTTAAGACCAATCTTGGCTATCACAACTTATAAGACCACATTAATGCAGCTTTCACTGTCCATAATCATCTTGCAATTCTTATCACCAATCTTTATGAACGTATGATAGATGGACGTACGTCTCCAATCATCAACAACATTGGGTTGGGAGATGGCGCATCTAACAACGGATACGGTGGGAACTCAATTTGTCTAAGGCAACCTAAGACAGTATCATCTACATTGTCTCGAAATCATCGGTGTCATCGTCAACTTGATGGACAAACTTGTCGCTGTCAAGTTCAGGTTCATATTCAAATTGGCCATCGATGATAGCAACCTTATGACGGGTCAGACAGTTTGCAAAAACATGTCCGTACCCTTGATATTTATAGCACTTAACGTGAGGGCTAATCATGGAGAATTTCTCTCCGGCTCCTTGCCTTTAGGGTCGACTCTAGGTTGGGAAGAACTAGGTTTAGATCGACTCGGAGGTTGACTAGAGATAGGAGCACGGGAAGACATGGATGAATGAGTTTAAAAATCTTGACTCCTATAAGATTGGTGGGATTTGGCTTCATCTAAATTTTGAACTAAGGCGTAAGCTCTCTCAATGATGTCTACTCTAGCAAAGAGTTCGGTTTGGATGTCGCTTCTCAATCTATCTCTAAATTTTGACAAGACTTTCATCGGCGCCTCTTGCTCAATGGTGCTGCATCGCGTAAACAATTCGTCGAATTGGGCAACATATTCTTTCGCAGATTTGGTTCATTGAGTAAGTCGATGCTACTTGTCTAGTAATCTATGGTAAAACGATAGCGGGAGGTATTTCCGTTTCAGTTCGTCGGTCATTTCTAGTCAAGTTGTAATCGGTAACTCACCTCTAATGTATCTTAACGTTTCAAGGTTAGACCAATATTGGCTGGCGGGTCCGATGAGTTTCATAGCTACGAACTTGACCTTTCGGGGTTCCGTCAGGGTGTACTAATCGAAGTAACGATCCATGTTCTTCAGCCAGTTCAAGAAAGCTTGCGGGTCGAGCTTACCGTTAAAGGTTGGTGCACTGATCTTAATGCTCCTCAGATATTGTGCATCCGGATCAGCTACAGGTTGATGTGGGGGTCGAGGAGCGAGGTGTCCATAACACTGACCTTGCAGCCGTGGGGCGATGTGTTCATAACCTTAATCTTGCAGCGGTAGAGTTGTAACATGTGCCTCTTCGAGCCTAGCTAGTCTTTCGTTGGTTTCATCAAATCATGTTGCTAGTTTAGCGAATTTCTTAAGGAGTTTGGACTCTACGCTGTCTGACATGTTAGACTCACTAGTTGACTCACGTGACTCTCCCAAACGATAGGGTAGACCTGTGCGAGTGGGCATGCACTAACAGCTAAATAAGATGAATGTGTATACTAACCATTAAATGAGATGAAATATATTTTTTTTAAAACCAAATAAAAGACTCAATTAACTAAACTAAAATTTCCTAACCTGGAACCACGCTTTGATACCAAAAATAATGTGAAACAACTTGATACATGTATGAAGATTAGCGACGATAATGTTTCACCAAATCAGCGATCGATCTAGGCAGGAAGCTTGAGAATAAAGTGAAGCTCCAGATGATAGTAAAAATTACGTAATGTACTAAGTTTAGACCTTTGTAAATTATTCAGATAATAAATGTAATGATTTGCTCTCTTAATACAGTTCGACTTGTAATATTTAGATTAGCAAAAATACTTGGCAACAGAATAACTCGCTCACTAATCAATCTGAGTACAACACAAGCGTAATCGATATTAATATTGATAACAACGTACACGCAATAGCGGTTCCAAAAATACTTGGGCGAAAGAAAACAAAACATTCGTCGGTCTAAATCGGTTCGATGTGAGGGACCTTTGGAGGCGGTGTAATGACTCCGAATCTAGATGGCGGGAGTTCTCCGAGAGCTACGTAACTAGGGTGAAGTAGCTTGTCTGGGTAGAAACGTCGATGCCACGAGCTAATCCCCAAACGACTCTCCATGTTCTTGGCAATCTGATGAGTCATGCGCTCAACGTATTCGCTACGGTCTCGAACGGCTGATAGTCGAACCACTGAGAAATCTGTAAATCAACTACACCGGTATCTGGATCAAGCACGAACTGGGCATTTTCAGCTTCAGGATCGACCATGCACCAACGGGTCGCGGCTCAAACTCAGATCGATGACGAGTGCAGAGAGAGGACTAACAACGATGCGGCCATGACAATAGAAGGCCAGGGTCTGCTCGGGGTGGTAAGGATGAGCAGGGAGTTCTTCTGCTGGATGTCTGAGGATGGAAGGCAACACGGTGACCGGAGTAGGGCGGCGACTTGCGAGCAGAGGAGGTGCTGTAGGCGATGGTTAGGGATCTACAATTGACGAGGTGGCAGGGAGGTAGGCGGGGTGTTAGGCGTTGATCTCGGGTGGAAAGAAACAGGGAGGTGGCACGGCTTGTGAGGGTGGAGATAAGGGTTGGTCGGAGGAGGGTGTTTGGCGGCGAATTGGTGGTGGTGGAGGTGGGGTTGGAGCTGATCGGGGATGAAGAGGATGAGTGGCAGTTGAAGGCGTTGCTTGGCTGCAGGGGTTGGTGCTGGAGCGGGATTGTGGGGGGAAGATGAGGGCGCTGGTTGTCGTAAGAGGGAAGAGCAGGGGAGGGAGAAGCTGGGTCGACGACTGAGGGATGAGAGGGAGGAGGCGCGGGGAAGGAAGTGGCGAGCGGCGGCTGGAGTGCGGCTGTTGGGAGGCGTTGTTGGAAGAGGAAGAGGGAGGCGGTGTTGGCTGTTTTCGGTTGCAAGGATGAGAAGGGGGAGGCGCGGGGAAGGAGTTGGCGGTTGAGGGCCGTTCGGGAAGGAGAGGGTGGTGGCGGCTGCGGTGAGGTGAGTTGGGTTTGGTTGATGGATTGTTTACGTTGGGAAGAAGAAGCAGTTTGGCGGCTGAAGAAAGCAAAAAAGTATGAATATTAACCACACCAATTAATTAGGCTAACACAAATAATTTCCATTCTTCAATAATCCTTCATTTGATTACATCAGTACTTAAATAGAGGAAATTACAGATTTTCAAAATCTCATAAAATCTCTCATAATCAATCACAATCAACCAGTTACTAAAATTGATTAACTACCAAATCAAAACTAAAGGATCGAAATTCAAAAATCAAATTAACTACTACAACTGAAATAATACTAACTGAAAATCAAACCCATAATGTTGAAACACAGCGTCTTCTGCGCTCATAAACACTGCGAAAGTCACATGCACGTATCTTGATGTCCTCATCAGTGAGACTCGACCAATCAATTATGGCACATGGCCGATCCTTGAGATTTCATTAGACTCGGTATTTTTCAAGGTCTAACATAAGCCCCTTTCACTCGGACTCGGGGAGCCAAGTGTAGACTGTTGAAATGTATTTCTACCTAGGCTATTGTTTAGCTTGGATCCAAAAAGTGAACGTTCATGAGCTAAACATTTCGAATTGGCTCAAAACCATGCTCAGGACAAGCTGTGGTGAAGGTCGCTTAACAAAATATGCGAACCTCGCCATACAACCCATTTCGACTTGACCCGACTAAGTCATGAACGGGTTGACTCTCAAACAGCTGTAGTGAACCTCATCGAGCAGCCTCTTGACTCGACTTGACTAAGTTAAGGGTGGGCCGATTGTTACAACAGACCCCAGACCGAATTGAAAGGCGTCATTTGTCTGTCAAATCATGAGTCGAGTCCTATGTTAAATTCGAACTCATAGACGAAGTTCGCTAAGCAATGAACTTCGCTCATGGCAATCCAAGTGGACCAAGTCATCCACTTCCGAAGAAAACTCACACATGTCTTCAGCGAACCTCACCTATGTCCTCAGCGAATTTTGCCTAAGCGTCTTCAGCGAACTTCGCTAATTGAGCGAACCCCGCCAAACAGCTGTTTAAGGGCTATTTTTAAAGAAATAACCACTCCCCACTATTTCCTATTTTAATAGCTATTTAATCCACAATTAAATGTCATTAGCTCTCTTTTAGTCTATAAAAGGATAGGAGATTGCTCATTTTTGAGGCGGCTAGAAATCTAAGAAGATCGAATTAGATCATAAAGAGGTCAACACACACGCATAGAGAGATTTCTACTATCGTACTTGCGATCTAACTAAGCAGAAGTACTAAGAGAAGGCTGTGAGCTATCTTCCAAGCCACTGAGCTCTCATCATTAGTAAAAGACTCGTCTTAGTCGGTGCATCAACGAAATATAAGATCGACGTTCCATCGGCAAACAGAAAAGAACCATAAGAATATAAATTTTTCTTTTGTTTTATTGTATTCTTTTTATTGTAATTTGAGTTAATTACAATACTAAAAAGACCTGAAACACCGAGTTCGAGGGAAATTGAACTGTACCGACTTTTTTCACTGCCTTGGGCCCTTAGGGATCCGAACTGCTTTTATTAGAAGACAACTGCGATTTGATGTTTCTTACATCAACGGAGATCATGTAGTTATTTTGATGGAGCGTCGCTTTAGTTAACGAGACGTCGCTTTAGTTTTCAAAAACTACCGGTGATTTTCGCTAGTTGTGTCAGCCATTCAGGTTGCGTCATGTGTTAATTTCTTCTAGTTATATATATCAAGCTACTCTAATGCTTTCTCACTTTCCAAACCCTAGAAATTCTATGTTGCCGGCAAGTGTTTCCAACTTCCTCTTCTCTGAAATTTTCTGCTGTTCTCCGATCATCTTCTTCAACCGCTCCAATGGCTTTTAGTGCTCAGCTTGTCATCGTTCAAAATGAAGCTAGAGTTGCCCTGTTGCGGAATTATAAGTTGACGATACTTTTGGGCTATTTGGAGAAGTATGCCTAAGACTGACATTCCTAGCGTCTTTATGATGTCAGCTTCGATGAGGGAATACTCCGTCTACCATCACAACGACGACTTGGCGCCGGTGCATTGGCACCATCTTGACTATGGTTTTCACTTGCCGTTGCACCCATTTCTCTAGCGGGTTTTTAGGGTATTGGAGGTTTTGTCGACGCAGTTTATGCCGAACTTCATTGCCTTCCTAGTTGCCTTCCTCGTCTTCTATCATCGGGTCAATGTTTCGCCGATGTTAGGCATCTTAGGCTATCTGGTGTGTCTCAAGACCAGCAAGAATGAGGGCTATTTTTATTTGTAAACAGTCAACAGTTACCAACTGGTTTCTAACATTCCTGAGACGAATAAGAGGTGGAAGGAGAGATTTTTCTTTGTCCTTGGCACCAACCTGATTTTAGCTTGTCCTACATGGCCAAAGATCAAGAAGGAAGGTCTGAGGGCAATGCAACTCTTGGATGTGGAGAAGCGGGGCTTAGAGAGGCTTCGAGCTTACAAAAAGTCTCGGCATTGGGAGAATCTGTTTGACAATGCCGTATTTTAAGCTGTTGGCATATCTCCTATACCAACTACTGAAGATCGGGCTCGAGCTACGCTCGTGGCGATCGAAGAGCAATTGGGAGAGGGTCTGAAGGCCGGCTCTCCTATTGTTATGCCTCAAAAGCGTCTGCATGTTGAGTTAGAGGCGGGAGAGCTCCAGGCCACGCTAGCCGGCTCCGGCTAAGACTGCGGCCAAGCTCGTTCTGGGCTTAGATTGAGGGGTCTAAGAAGAAGAGGAAGAAGACAGTCTATAAGGGCCATCATCGAGCCGAGGGTAGCGTGCTCTTGGAGATGAAGCAACTGGGGCTGCACTTTGGTAGACTAGTGGGGTCTCGGCTCCACAAACTTCTCAAGCTCCTCCCCTTGAAATTGTTGAGGTGGAGGTTTATTCTCCGCACCCGGTGGCTGAGCAGGAGACCATATGTGGAGATATTTTTGTCTTGGAGTGGACAGGAACGGAGGCCTTGACTGGCGTGGAGGCCTACGCCGAAGCACTGGCCGAGTCGGGAGAGGACCTTGAGTCTTCTAGGAGACTCAGGAATGAGTCGGTCACTAAGAAGCTGGTTGCTGAGGAGCACTCAAACTCTCAAGCTGCTATGCAGGAGGGTCAATATGAGTGGCACCCCCTGCATCGAAGAACTTCCTCCTCACACTCAGGAGGGGATCAAGGCGATTTTGATGGGGCCAGCAAAGGTTCGTCCTCGTTATAAGAGGAAGCCGCATTAGGAGCGCGTTTTTATGCCTGGGCGCCGAGTGGACTCTAGGAGGTTGAGTTTAGTGCTGATCAAACCAATGTTATTGAGCAGTTTATTCTCCTAGATGATGTGGCACTGTTAAGCAGGGCACCCGATGCCGACCTTCACCGACTCTCCGGAGTCATCTCACCTAGGGGCCTCTTTTAGAGTTTGAGTTCCTCATACTCGAACGGCCTCTGGACCTCCTTTACAAGCTCTGGGGCAAGTTAGAGGCGCACAAGGAGGCAGAGGCGACCAAGCTACTGTCTGCTTTAAAAGGGTGCGAGCTCGACGAGCTTAAGAGGAGTTAAGCTTTGATGGAGCATGAGTTGATCCACAAGGATGAGGACCTCAAGTTTGCAGTCGATGGCTCTCAGCACGAGCAGCTCATCTCGCAAATGCCCGAGAGGAGGTAAAGGGACTCGAAGAGGATCCCGACACTCTCACCATGATTTGGATCTCGCCAAGGAGAAAATCATATACCTCTAGTCAGAAGTGTAAATTGAGAAGGAGAGGGAAGATGCCTTTGAGAGGGTCTGAGTGACTCGCCTTGACTCGGAGGAGCTGAAGGCTAGGTTGAAGGAGGTTGCTCTTTAAGGGCTTGTTTGGATTGAGGGGAATGAGGGTGAAGGGAAGTTAGGGGAATCATTCATCTTGTTTGGGAACACTTAGGAGGTGAAGTTAATTCACCTCCATTCACCTCCATTCACCTTGGTTCACCCCCTAATAGTATAAAAATTGTTACCCCCCAAATTGGGGTGTAACCAAGGGGAAGGGAATTCCCTTCCCTTCCCTTCCCTTCCCTTCACTCAGTTTCTCTTAACTTCCCTTCACCCCCTACAAATCCAAACAGGCTATAAGAGACTCCGACAAGAAGCTGCCTAAGTGGCTCAAGAGGCTGAGCAGCAACAAAGCTCTCTCCTTACCCGGGTTTAGGAGCTCAAGAACCGAGTGGATTTTTTAGAGTCGAGTACTTTTGAGACCGAGATAATTGAAAAGTACCGTAATGGTGCTCTTGGTAAAGTGGAGGTCGCCCTCACTTGCAAGGCGAAGTTTAGTTATTTGTTGGCGCAACATCCTCCAGAGCTCTCGTGAAGCCTGACCGATTTAAATATCCTTCTGGGTGGCTAATTTCCTTGACGTCCTCAAGATGCTCGAGGTGCAAGGTGGGCTAAGAATACTGGAGGACGATGAGGAGGCTAACGGCGGGTCAGATGAACTTGTCGGCGAAGGCACCAGTGATGCAACCAGCTCGTGCTCCTCGTCTGACCAGCCAGGATCTCCTCCTGATGCTCCAAGCTCATGTTCGGCCCCTCTCCTTGTTGTCGAGTTGTTCCAGCTGTCTCCCTGGGTTTCGCTCCCTAAGGAGATTGTATATCTTTTCTCTTTTTCTTGTGAGTCATCTAAAACGTCATGTAGTTTTCTTGTCACAAATAAAAGACTTAATTTTATTGACTCGTTTCTTTGCACTTGGTCATGAGCCGCTTCTCATTTTGTGCTTATGTCTTCGAATGAGTCGGTGAGGAGTGAGACATAAGTATTTTTGTTTTGAACAAGTCGGCGAGGACCGAGTGGTGCCTTGGTGTTTTATACTTAGGGTTTTTAGGATGCCTCTAATGATTTGGCGAGTCGTGAGAGCTTTCCATCATGCCTTGGGTTTGCTCTTGAAAATCTATATCAAGGACTTTGAATGCCTTTGACGAGTCGATAAAGACCGAGTCGCAAGGGCTTCCCATCGCACCTTGGGTTTACTCATGAAGACTGATACCAAGAACTTTGAATGCCTCTGATGAGTCGATGACATGCATTGGTTTTACTTGTGAGAATGTCACTAATGGCTTGTTTCGTGCATTGGGTTTACTCTAAAAAGACATCAAGTGCTTTGGAGGCCTTGGCCGAGTCGACGAAGATCGAGTTGCAAGGGCTTTCCGTTGTGCCTTGGTTTTTCTCTTGAGAACGATACCAAGGTCTTGGTATATGCCTTGGGATTACTCTAAAAAGACACCAAGGGCTTTGGAGGCCTTGGCCATAGGCGGAGCATTCTGTCGGCCGGTTGGTTTTTGAGCAAAATTATAACAACCAGAACCACACCGATCTTGTGCAGGAACCGAACTGCACCGACACTATTTGGTTCGGTTCGGATCGGTGCGGTTTGATTGGTTCCCAGAGCTTGATATTGAATCCAATGGCAACAGCAAGCTCCCAAGTCGCTGTCATCTATACAACCAACCTGCTCACACACTACCAAGAATATAAATAGCTGTCTAAGCACACGCTCAAGTTTATGAAAATTGAAGGCTACTATCAACTATTAAGCAACAACAGCAACAACTACTGATCATGTTCTCTTATTCTTATGAGATCACTAAATGAATAGCATTTGTTTGTATAAAAACAACACTGTCTCGGTGCTCCTACAAATTCATATTACTGCTGTAGACAAGTAAGAATAATAAATTATTGAACTTAGTGAACTAGCATATGACAAGTAAGAATAATAATGATGTTTCATCTTTTCACAATATTAATTTGTGGAAAAAAACAAAAACATATCATGGAAGGCTAAATAATAATTGTTTGATCATAGTCTATAATAACCAATAGCGCATCATAAATTCAAAGTTCATTTAACGATCTTAATAAGGATTAAATTTAAAATCATCAAGTTTATCTAGCATTGAGAGTTCCAAAAGCATTGCATCTTTGAGGTTCAGTAATAACCATCTCCTTCGTATCGAGTTCCATCTGCAAAATAATATATTTAGATGTTAAAAATAGAGCTTATCAAATTTTAATACATATATACACTATCAAATTTTAATACATATATACACATCCACTTATTACCTATGCAATATTCTTCAGTGGATCAATCATGTTACATGTTAGTGATTGTTGGCTCCACTGCAAGCTTGTCCAAATCTAAAAGGAAAAGAAAAAGTAAAAAACAACATAGTTATATCAAATATAATAATTTTACAAAATAAATATTACATGTGTCTAGTTTCTCAAGTGCATCCAAATCTTCTTCAACGTAAATCTTACTTGATCGAGGTGTCACTAATGTAACCCGAAGCTAATCTGACATGCATATGAGGCATTGTACCATTCTTGGAGTCAAAGAACTTCTAAAAGGGTTAAGAACCCTACACCTATACTAAATGCAGACTTAGAAGCCACTATTGAGATAGGCACAACTAATATATCACGAACCATTCGAGAGAGGATTGAGAATCTTCCACTGTGCACTTTCCAATAAGCTAAGATGTCAAAATTATTTCCATCAGCTTCAATATCTTTGCTTAGAAACTTTTTCCAATTCTGACTTTACTTCTCTACTTCTCTTTGCAGCTTTCAACCTTTTAAATCAG
Source organism: Asparagus kiusianus (assembly GCA_022839385.1). Taxonomy (NCBI): domain Eukaryota; kingdom Viridiplantae; phylum Streptophyta; class Magnoliopsida; order Asparagales; family Asparagaceae; genus Asparagus; species Asparagus kiusianus. The sequence continues at coordinate 7,885 of BQKN01051212.1, read as the reverse complement.
ACTTCTTACATAACTCACTTGATTATTGTCTTCATTACCAATATTATCTGATGATGCACCACTTGATTGCTCACTTTCACCTATTTGAGAGCTATATTTGACTTTATACTCATTAAATAACGCAATTGTTGCGTTCTTAATAAATTTTAGTTCTTAAACGCTTCCATTCTCACCATATGTAAGCTTAAGTATAAATTGCACAAACTCCTCCTTGTTTGGAGGATCAAGCAGAGCTGCAATATAAATCAACATATTCATCTTCTCCCAACTCCCCCAGTACTTATCATATTTCTTGGTCATTCTATTTGCAGTTTCCGCATATGACGAGTCTTCACTCAATCTCCAGGTTTTCAAATCACAAGCAACATTTCCCACCTCTTGAATAAAAGAATTACTAGTAACATATGAAGAACCAAACACACACAATGTTAACTTTTGAAAATTTTCAAGCAAAGTGCATAATCTTCGTACATTAATCTAATCGTCCACCATTAGCATCCCATGATTTCCCTGTCCACTATTAAGTTCATATTAAAAAAAGGATCATCATCACCATACCTCTCGAAAGCTTTTTCATACTTTTGGGCAGTGTCCAACATAAAAATGGTCGAGTTCCACCAAGTACAGACATCCAAACGCAAAGATGAATTGAATTCAAGTTTTTTAAGTTCAATGCGGTTTTTAAATTTGGACAACCTTGATGGAGATTCTCAATATCTAACGGCTAAACGAACCAGAGCAACCGAGATTCCCAAGCCTTTAAGTCCATCATTAACAACAAGATTAATAATGAGTGATACACCTCATATGAAGGTATTTTCCACCTAGGATTTTCCCTCCCCAGTTATTAAGTCTCTTCTTTAGGTATGCAATCATGGTATCATTTGAGCTAAGCATTATCAATAGTGGGTGTAAAAATATTTTCAATAACACAATCTACTAGGCATTTTTCTACTGCCGTTCCAAGATCCTCTCCCCTATGACTAGAAATTGGACAAATATTTATTATTCTTTTGTTCAACCTCCTATCATTATTGATCCGGTGTGCAGTCAAACACATATAACTAATATTTTGGATGGAAGTCCATGTGTCTGTACTCTGTAGTAAGACACTCTTTGGCATGTAGCCTTCAGCAAGTTCTTCAAATTCTTTTCTCTTCAAGATAAATCTCATAACAATCTCTTTGAATTCTTCAACGAAATGGAATATGAAATCTAGGACAAATCGTGAACATTAAATATTGAAATCCTACAACCTCGACCAACTTAAATGGAAGCTCATCTACAATGACAAAATAAGTAAGAGCTTTTCTCGTAGCTCCTTCATCAAAACTCCAATTACCAAGACTCCCCATCTTCTCACTACCATCAAAACTCCATTGCAAATTAATTAATTTTTGTCGATTGTCAACATTACGTGGATGCTTTTTACAGGTTTGCAAATGATTGTGCAAAGATGTAGTGCCATTTTTCTTAGCATGAGCATAATATTCCTTTGGACAATAATTATATTTTGCCTTAAGAGTCATCGTTCTTATCCTTAATTTAGTGAAATGAGTCCATACCTCCAACCTTTCTTTTATCAATTTCCCTTTATGTTGGACTTTATGAGAAGAGGGATCAACATCCACATGATTTGTAGTTGCACTGATATTTGGATTTTTCAGAACTGGAACCTATAAATAGGTGTTAAAATTAAATTTACATTATATAATTTAATTAGTGAAATTAAACTTGTTTAGCAAACATTTGAAACGATCCAAATTAAATTTATATTATATAACTAATATGTACGACAATTTGTAACTGCAATATTTTAACCAAAGTGATTTGCACTTATGATAGTTAATTACTTAATTATTCACCCAAATAATCAAATTGCTATGATAAATGATAATAATAAGTGAAAAAAGTATGTATCAAAAAAAGTATGTATCAAACAAATAATACAAAAACATATTGTTGGTTGTCAAAGTTAGTAACTTTAATATATTAACTGATCACATATTTGTCAATAGTTTATTAACTGTAAGCACTATGAGATTCTCATGTTTCAACTACAAGTCTACAAGACTACAACTAGTAGGTAGTAGCAACCAAAATCAAATTAAAATTTCTCTTTTATCATCATAGCTAGAATCTACTATGAAGAACCAAAGATCAATATATATCAAACAAAAGAGATCAAATTTTTTTAGCAATAAAGATTCATATTATATGGTATTATGGTCCTAATTGCTAATAAAGGAGTCCAAACGATGAAGAGATTTATACTGCCATTGAGGGTGAATCCGAAGTCGAAGGCGGATGTTGAGAAGGTAGCTTTTCTATGATGAAGTTGCCAAAGGCTGTAGATGAGATCTTCAAAAAAAAGTAGGCTCTGTTGAAGGGTTAAATCTGAGGTCAAATTGATGAAGTTGTCAAAGCCATGAAATCTTGGACAAAAGAAAAATTGCTATGATGAAGTTGTCAAATTGAGTGCAGCTTGTGCGGGAGAAGATGAAGGATTTCCTAAAATGTTTACAAATAAATTAGAGATTTTATGAGGAAATATCTCACGTAATCACATGTTCGCAATCACGTAAAACATGATATCAAATGACTTGGGTTAGGATATGCAAAACCCTATAACCCAATTACCCAAACCCAAATATGATTTACATATTGCAGCTAACATGTGGTCGGTTCGTGAATGTCGGGTGGGAAACATGTGAACTCGACTCGAATCGAGAATTTATTACAACCGACCCGAACTGCCTAATTTCAGCCCGTTCGGTTGGTTACTACGGTTTTAACCATACTATGCTCTCCCCTACTTGGCCAAGTCGATGAAGATCGAGTTGTAAGAGCTCCTCGTCATGCCTTGGTTTTTCTCGTGAGAATGATATCATTGTCTTGGTATGTGCTTGGGGTTTATTCTGAAGAGAGAGTAAGGACTTTGGAGGCCTTAGCTGAGTTGATGAAAATCAAGTTGCAAGAACTCTGCATCATTCCTTGGTTTTAGTCGTGAGAATGATACCAGGGTCTTGGTATGTGCATTGGGCTTACTCTGAAAAGACACTAAGGACTTGGTTCGTGCCTTGGATTTACTCTGAAAAGATACTAAGAGCTTTGGAGGCATTGACTGAGTTGATGAAGATTGAGTTGCAACTTGCAGGAGCTGCACATAGATTAGCAAAAAAGCGAAGTATTTTTCATTGATAGGAGGTCTTGCAATTACATTTGCTGGAAGTATTTCTTAAAATGTTTTACGTTCCACAGATGGTTCAAGACCCTTCCATCTTGGCTCTATGACTAGTATTTCTTTAGGTGAGATTCTCTCATAATAGTATAAAGTCTCTCCTAGTTAGCGGCGAGCTTGCCACGACGAGTGTCTTTATTGAATGTGGCTTTTCTAAGATCCAAATCTCTAATTTTCAATCTCGAGATTAGACTCGGCTATTGTAGTGTTGGACGATGCGTTGATGATCAATGATTGATGGCTTGTGATCGACGCGCTTGTTCTTTGACTTTGTCTATGGGGTTGAGTTCGCTGCACAAACCGGGACCTGTTGGCTTCTTCATTAAAGTATCGTAATCGCAGAGTGGGCATGCCGACTTCTATCGGGATAACTGCTTCTGCTCCGTGTGCTATCCTGGATGGAGTCTCTTTGATGGAAGTTTTCTGGGCTGTTATGCAAATTCTCATCAATTAGTGAAAAGAGGCTCATTTGTGCTACTCGTACCTGTTTGTGATTTTATATGCCTTGAATTTTTTTAAGGACCAATTGGTCTGATACCAAGGGCTTTGGATGTCCTGCAACGTTCTCTTAAGGCATCCTCCGCTATTTTATTTATCGTTCGATAGAATATGGCGACGGCAATTTGGGGGTAATTTTCCCGATTCACTCTTGCTCCTATCCTCGACACTACCTTTCATAGAGAGGGATGGCATGTGATGGAGGAGACTGAGAGGGAAGAATACGAGTGAGGAGTTTGTTCGTGAATGAAGCGAACCATTGTGGGAGAAATTGAGCAATCCTTTTTGGGGGATTCATCCAACTAGGTCTGAGAAACGTAGCCAGAGTTGGATGTTTCTCCATGGTTTGGAACCGAAGATCAATCATTTTCTCAAAAGGGGAAGAAGAGGCCCCACAGTGAGCGTCAAATTGTTGATGTCAGAAAACTAATGTGTGGTTTAGATAAGAAAAGGACGGTTTCAAGGTCCCTTAATTACCTCTGATAGTTAATAGTTCTGAAGGAGACCTTGAGCCACAATTCCCTGCACAGAATAACAAATGTTATAGGCCCAAAGGTTGTTTCCTTTGGCCTGCCCTCCGACGCTCAAGTCAGTGACTGGTGAGATAATTTAAAAAGAAAAGCAGAGTATAGTTTTTAAGGTTTTTGTGTGTAAAAAATGCGTACGAGTACAGAGGAAGTTACCACTATTTATAGAGTATTCGTGGGGCACGTTGGTACTTTTTTTGGGTTGGTGCAATTGGTGGGTCAAACCATGCTTTACACGTCGACACTCGACAATAATGTGAACGAGTGGGCCCTGTGATTAATGGGACAGCGACAGAGCGAATAAAGTACTGGCATGGTCCAAGGAGTCTTGATGACTCTAGCTTGGGAGGCCATAATGACTCTGAAACTACATTAAATGTGATAGCGAGTGGACGACGAAGTGCGGGCACTGATTGGCCATGCATTAAATGCGATTGACATTGGTAAAGTTGATAGGTCATCCCATTATTCAAGATGCTTAGTAGTGAGTCCAAGTAGGGGATGCCTTTCGTCTCAGATTTAAACCTTTCGAGCAGACCCTGGGTCGAAGGCATCATTTGTCTTGGACTTAGGTCGCAAGACCGGTCAGCTGACTCCACACTCGGGTCGTGCTTTCAGATGTGTGGACTCGGCTAATCAATTATGACACAAGGTCGATCCTTGAGAGCTCATTAGACGTTGTAATTTTCGGGGTATAACGATACTCTAATATGCCCGCGTAGTTTGGGCGTCCTTTTTTATGGGCTGAAACTTGGACTTATTCAACATATCATTTTTTAAAATCCACTTTAAATTTGTAGCCAGTGGGACTTGAATCTGGGTTGCTCTGATATCATGTCAAACTCTCTGGCACTACACCAAAAATCAGATTTTGTGGTAGGGTTTAAAGTTATATTTTTATACTCTAACAGTTAGCACCACACTTTTCAGTAAAATAACTTGTATGAATATCTGAAGCTAATCTTTTATATTCTGAGTAGAAAATATCTGGTCTACAATTGTTTTAACTTATTTACAATATTCAGCATAGTGATTACTACCTTTACAGGTAAAATAGAGCAATCAACAAAAGACGAGTTGCGGGAAGTTCATGGGATTTGGATCAGCAATGTATCACCTTTTCTTATTTGTAACTTTTTCAATTTTTATTATTTGATGTTATTCCCACTTTGTCTAAGCTAATGGTTAATTTTCTACTGGTGTAGGCCCATGAATTATTGGAACAAAAGAATGCGGTGAAACTGAAGGGTTTGCCTCTTAAAACCTGCAATGTGGCAAAAATACTTAATTTGTCATTATTTATTCAAGGATTGGATCTTCTGTTTACATTTTAACCATAACAAATTATGAAATAATCAATATTGCTCATGATTTTATGTTTTAAATGGGGATTACTGGTCATGATACAGGCATGATCCAGATTCAGGAGGGAGTTGGGGGTTCTTTGGAACTTAAAGGAGTTGCACAAGACTTACATCCAACAGTGACTTCTTTAGTGGCCCCATGCACAGTGCCTCCGGAAAATATTGACTCAAGGGTTGATGATCCTGAGCCAGAAAGCAAAGGGTGTCTTACTTCAGTGTCAAGCTTGTTTAAAGAATCATGGGCCACTTTGCTTTCATATACTAAATCTCAACAGCAGTTTCCTCTATATTTTACTGCAGCAATTGTTGCCATTGTTATCCTAATGCAGGCAAGTTCATCTAGGTTTTGTGTTGCTTCTATTTTATTTTTCGTAATTTCTACAAGCTATTATGTAGATGTAAGGTTTTAAGGGCATTGCTTATTATACGAAGTTGGTTTAAAATATCTGTTGAGTGAGTTTCAAGAGTGAAGGAAATAGTTCCTTTTTCTTCTACTCCTTTTTCAGATGGTTAGATTGTTAACTATCGATATCCAACTGAAGTTCTTGAAAGTTGTAGTTAAATGCAATTTCTGATAGAAACCTTCATCGTATTTCTCATATATGCTGCTTAATCAAAGAGAATTTCGAGATGTGTTTCTTCCTACTTGCACGGGGAATTGCATACACAAAAATCTAAGTGGTTCTTCAATGCATTATACGTCACAGAATTTTTTGCAGTTAGACGTGTTTCACAACTATCTGGATGGTTTTTAGAATTCATGCTCTTTTTTCATTGATTGTAGATAAGCATCATTATTCTACTAACTAGAGTACCCGAAGTTCATGTTGTTACCCAAGGGAATCAAATCAGTGGTCTTAGTGGTTATAGAGCAGAGAATATAGAGTGGTTAGAGAAACGTGTTGACAACCTGAAGGAAGAAATGCTTATGGTGGAGTCTCGACTGGAAAGAATGCATCATGAACATGCGTTGCTGAATAAACATTTGCAGAGCCTTGAGAGGTTCAAGCCCAAGTCATGACTTTTACTGATCTATTTCTACCTTGTGTGCATACTGTGAAGGTAATGTGTTCCCTTATAGTTGTTTTTTTCTGCAAAAAAACTTGGGATGAAAGTGTTTTCCCCCTTTATTTTTTTCTTTTTTCTCCTTGTTTCTGTGGATTGAATATGTTGTTATGCCTGTACGAAAGAACATACTTATAGTGCAGAATAGATAGAACTTGTAAAATTAAACTGACATTGCCAGATGAGCAATTTATTGTGCCAAATATTTTTTTTCTTTTTTCTCATTGGAAGACGTACTCTCACATTTCCAGAGGTCTTACCTTATAGATGTCAAAATTTTAGATGTACCTTTTAGTATACAGGTAATTGCTGGCTGATGTCGCTATGGCTAAAGAAGAATAATAGAGGTGATTGTTCTAAAATTGAAAGCAAAATTTCCTCACGGATGTAAGTTTGGAGATGTAGCCATACAGGACATTCCAAGAAGCTCCAGGATCCTTGTAAATGAAAGTACGCATGAAGTACACAGGTGATTGCTGGCTGATGTCACCTGTGACTAAAGAGGAATAATAGAGGTGATTGTTGTAAAATTGAAAGCAAAATTTCCTCACGGACTAAGTTTGTAGATGTAGCCATACAGGACATTCCAAGAAGCTCCAGGATCCTCGTAAATGAAATTATGCATGAAGTACTATGGAGAATAAACCAGCAGAATTCTTTCCACAAGGATTTGGACAACTGAGGTTCGACTTTCTTAACACTTGCTCATTCGTCTCCTTCCCCATTTGGTAGTTCTTACAAAATACCGATATTTTGTTCTCTTGTAAAATTTTCTAGAGGTCTTTGTAATTGGCATAAAAGCATGTTTTATATTTTTAGTCCTTGGAAATATGAGTGAAAAAGTGGCACATTATCTTTATTTGAGTAGTGCTTTAGCTATCCAGCAGTCTGTGACACAATTATGCGGCCTGTGGTTCAGTTGAAGGTTGTTATCTCCATATATTTGCATTACAGCAGGTGTACAATGTCCACATGCGCTATTGGTGGAGTCTTATGTGGTCGGAACACGTGACATTACCGCACTTTTTAATTTCTTTAGATTTGTTTACTTTGCTGACAGTTTTTGTGAAATACTATTTGCTATTACCATCAATGTTTGAAAAAGCGGAAGCGTAAGGCAAAATGTTCGACCCTTTTATGGAGCAAGACATAAGGAGTTAGTATATTTTAATTTTAAAATTTTAAAATAT
>BQKN01051206.1:907-15103 GCA_022839385.1 Asparagus kiusianus | reverse complement strand
AACCAAATTTTACCCCCAAGGGTAAAGGGAAGGCGCAGGCGAATGCGGTGGTCGCAAATCAAGTCTTTGAAGTACAAGCACAACCGCAACAGCCGCAGTAGCCGCAGCAGCCGCAGCAGCAGCAACAGAGGGCACCTCAACAACCGAGATGGCAGCAACAGCCCCAGAAGCAAAAGGTTGGGGAGCCGAGGTTCCCAAAAGTCTACTCGTTCAAAGAGGATGAAATCCCCGGTATCTTCAAGTATTTGGTCGAGAATAACAAGATCAAGTTGCCGCCGATTCAGGATCAAGAAGATGCCAAGAGGGTCAATGATCCGAAATACTGCGCATTCCACCGAGCGGTGCACTATCCTACCAAGGTATGCTACGCTCTCAAGGATAAAATTCAGGCCCTAATTGATGTTGGGGTTATCACCATGAAACAGCCCAAGGAGAAGAAGGTGGGCGCAAACACCGTATCCATTAGTTTTGGGTCCGTACCCTCGAGTTGGTTCCAACACGAGTCGGTGATCAAAGCGGCGGTGAAGACAGTGAACGATGATCCACACCAACAGCGCCAGAAAGGGCTTGTGCCACACACAGCCCCAAATGGCGAGATCTTATGGGTTCATCCGGACTTGATCGCAGATGAACAGTGGGCCGGGACCTCTTCCACAAAGAACAAGAAGAAGTCGAAGAGGAAGGGCAAATCGTGCTACGGTGCTTCTGCCATACCGGGGGTGGATGATGACAAAATTCCAACCTTCCCACTTTCTGAGGACGAGCAAGAAGCTTTTGCAACCCGAAGCGGGAATGAGTATCACTTCAAGTATCCGGAGGCTACCGAGCAGTTGGGTACCAAAACCCCACCTTCCAAGACGCTGTCAGAACTGGGGATTTCAGCAATTCCCCCAACACCTGCGGTGGCTACGGAGAGAATCCCGCAGAAGGATAAAGGAAAAGAGCCTGTACGTCAAGAAGCTCAGAACCCGAGGCAATCTCGATTCAATCACCCGATTGGGCGAGACAAACCGGGGAATACGAGCTCTCAGCCCCAGTTCGACATTATGGCGCAATTGGCCAACATCCCGGCCAGGATAACTCTATACGAGTTGCTGCGGTTGTCGAAGGATACACGGAAGGCGCTACGAGAAGCCTTGAGTGATTCCGAAGCCTTCTTGACTCGGATCAAACCATCTTCCGAAGAACCGGAGTCGTCAGCTCAACAATGCAATCTGGCGGCGCATCACTTCCCCTGCATCTCTTTCACCACAGAAGATATGCAGACAAAGAACTCAAATCATGATAGGCCCTTGTACTTCACCGGGCATATCGGCTCCAGCGTTGTCAATCGGATCCAAGTCGATCCGGGTTCCGCTGTGAGCATCATGCCATTCCGATTGATGCATCATCTCGGAATCCCGACTAGCAAATTAGCGTCCACTGGCACGACGATCTACGGATTCAACACTAGCGGGTCTAGGCCCTTGGGGAAGGTCCGAATTAAGTGCCAGATCGGGGATTTGAGGTCGGAGGTCACTTGTTATGTGATTGACACGGAAACATCCTATAATTTACTGTTGGGTCGACCTTGGATCCACGGTAACCTTATAGTCCCGTCAACTCTACATCAGTGCTTCAAATATGTGGGCACAGATAATGAAGTCAAGACGGTGGTCGCGGATAAGCAACCGTTCAAGGGATTGGAGAATTACTTCACCGATTCCCTTTTATACGGCGCTGAATCCGATACTGAACCATCGGCCCAAGGAATGGACAGCGGTGATGAAGCTGATACCGAACCAGGGCTTGATTACGATGGTGGTTTTGTTTTAAACGACATTGTACCCATTGTAATCAATCTTGACGATGATGAATCATCGGAAGATAGTTGTAATTGGCAACTTGCCGAAGAACTATCAATAAACGATGATTTAGAGTACTCGACGGGTCTTGATGATATCACCAACGAACTCTATGCTAACCCTGATTTATATATGCCTCTTCAATCATTTTGTTTGACGAAGAAGCAGGTACACGACCCTTGCGGAACAACGCTCATCATCCCCACAGGGATTGGGGGTGGAAAGGAGGTCGTCTACGGCAAAGGAAGAGCATCTCCGATACCCAACCATTTCTTAGAAGAGGAAGACGACGACGATAAACCAGCCCGTCATCTATCCAAATACGATGTGAAAGCGCGCAACATGATGGAAATGCATGGCTATGACTTCAAGATCGGAGAGGGTCTTTTCTTTGGTCGAGGTCCACGGGTTCCACCCCGGATGGCCTATGTACCGAAGGGAAAACCCGATAATTATTATCGCCACAAAAGAGGTCTAGGCTATGTCTCGTCAGATGATGAGTGTGGCTGGCAAATCATTGACCAAATTGCTAACAAGACTAGGAAGGGATATTCTTCCGACTCTTCGGGTTGGGATTCCGACGCTAGTCTTGGTGAAGTGTTCAAGAAGCTAATGTCGAACATGACTACGGTCGATCCAACGACAATGGAAGAAGATGATGAGATGCCGACATGGGAAGACCCGTGGGTTCATCACTTAAGCATGCAGTATGGCGATAGGTTCGAGCAAAGAGAGCCTCCTACCGAAGACCAAGTCGTTCAGGTGAATATGGGAACCGAGGAGAATCCAAAGCCAATATTCATCAGCGATAGCCTCTTACCTGAAGAGAAGGAAGAGTTGATCTCTCTTATTCGAGAGTACATCGACGTGTTCGCCTGGAATTATGAAGACATGCCAGGTCTCGATCCAAATGTAGCAGTGCATCGTCTCAACATTAAGCCGGAGGTCAAACCAGTCAAACAACAACAACGACGGTTTCGTCCGCAAATGATGGAGGCAATCGAAGCTGAAGTCAAAAAGTTCGTCGATTCGGGATTTATCCGAGAGGAACAACATCCCGAATGGCTTGCCAACATTGTTCCGGTCCTGAAGAAGAACGGGAAGATCCGGATATGCATTGACTTCAGGGACCTTAATGCTGCTTGCCCAAAAGATGACTTTCCTCTCCCCATCACGGATGTTATCATCGACAACACGTGCGGGTTTGAGAGGATGTCCTTTATGGATGGTTTCTCTGGTTACAACCAGATAAAGATGCATCCAGAGGATGAGAAGCACACTGCATTTAGAACGCCTCTCGGCGTGTTCTGCTACACAGTCATGCCCTTCGGCTTGAAGAATGCAGGTGCTACATATCAGCGAGCCATGTCAAAGATCTTTCAGGAGCATCTCCGAAAGACCGTCGAATGCTACGTGGACGATTTGGTCGTGAAAAGTCGTGATAAAAATGATCACATCAAAGACTTGAAGACCATGTTCGACTTGATGCGGGCCCATCAGTTGAAGATGAACCCTACCAAGTCTTTCCTCGGAATGGCTAGTGGTAAATTCCTGGGATTCGTCGTCACCACCAAAGGTATTCACATTGATCCGGATAAAGTAAAGGCAATCAATGAATTGCAACCTCCGAGGAACCTCAAGGAGCTCAGAGGACTGCAAGGGCGATTGGCGTATATCCGTCGGTTCATCTCGAACCTATCGGGAAAATGCCAACCATTCTCCAGGCTCACAAAGAAGGGCGTGTCATTCGTATGGGACGATGCTTGTCAAAAGGCATTCGAGAGTATCAAAGAATATCTCTCGAAACCTCCCGTACTCGTTGCACCGAAATCGGGCAAACCGTTCTTGATTTATGTCAAGGCGACGAGCCACTCATTAAGTGCATTGCTTGCACAAGATGACGATAACGGTCACGAGCAGGCGGTATACTACTTAAGCCGAACCATGGTAGGCGCAGAATCTCGATATCCCATGATTGAGAGAGAATGCCTCGCCTTAGTGTTCGCCATCCAAAAGATGCGGCATTACTTGGTTGGACAAACTATCTACGTCATCTCCAAAGTTAACCCGGTCCGAGTGTTCATGACTCAACCGGCTTCCATGAGCTGGCGATTAGCGAAGTGGGCTTTACTCTTGTCCCAATACGATCTGCACTTCAAACAGCAGAAGTCAGTAAAAGGACAGGCCATCTGTGATCTCCTGGCAGCCAATCCAACAACGGGCGCCGCCGAGATATACGACGACCTACCTGATGAAACCCACGAAGTCAACGCAACTTCACACCAACAAGTGTGGCGTTTGTACTTCGACGGTGCTTCACGAGCAGCTAATGCCGCAGGTACTCCTGGATGTTCTAAGGTCTCCTCCGGAGTTGGAGTGGTCTTAGTTTCCCCAGGAAAACATGTGATGCCTCGAGCCTACTCATTAACTGAGCCGTGCTCGAATAACGTAGCAGAGTATAACGCACTGATTATAGGACTCAACTGTGCCAAAGAGCTGGGGGTTGAGTATCTCGAAGCTTTCGGCGATTCTCAACTAATCGTCAAGCAAGTCCAAGGCGAGTATGAAGTTCGAAGTCAGGATCTAATCCCGTATCACAAGATGGCGATAGAACTGGCGGAATCATTTGAAGGGTTCTTCATCGAGCACGTTCCGCGGTTGCAGAACACTTACGCAGATGCGTTAGCAGCTTTAGCTGTATCCCTGGCACAGCCACCCGGAACAGAGCAATTTGTTACGGTAGGAACTCACCAACTCTTAGTGCCGCTTCACGATGAAAATGGCAGGGAAGAAGAGGTTCAAGAGGCACACACAACTCAGGCTGAGTTTGAGCCCCGGGATTGGCGCTTCCCCATCATCGACTACGTCCTACATGGAATCTTGCCAGAAGACGTGAAGGAGAGAGAGTCGATCAGACGAAGAGCTCCGAGATTCTACTATAATACGGAGAATCGAACGCTATACCGCAGGAGGTATGATGGCATGCTGGCACGTTGCCTATCAACCAAAGAAGCTGAAGAAGTGCTTAAAGAGGCACATGAAGGAGAGTGCGGTGCACACCAACCTGGTCCCAAGCTTTATGATCGCATCAGGAGAATGGGATACTTTTGGCCCTCCATGATGCATGAGGCAATTGTATACGCCCGGAAGTGTCACGCGTGTCAGGTACACGCGAATTACATGCACCAGCCTCCGGAACATCTACATCCTTCGGTTACGTCGTGGCCGTTCGAGACCTGGGGAATGGACATTGTTGGTCCTATAAATCCCCCTTCGGTTAAAGGCGATCGGTTCATCCTGGCCATCACCGATTACTTCTCCAAATGGGCTGAAGCAGTTCCACTCAGAGAAGTCAAGACGAGCAACGTCATTGCGTTCATCAAGCACCATATCATCTACCGGCATGGTGTTCCAAGACGAATCATACACGACAACGGTCCTCAATTTATCAGCAACGCCTTCATAAGGTTCTGCGAAAAGTTCAAAATTCAGGACATCTCGTCAACAGCTTATAACCCCACAGCAAACGGGTTAGCTGAAGCCTTCAACAAGACTATCATAAAGCTCTTGTCAAAGCTTGTGAGAAATAACAAGCGGGATTGGGATGATAAGCTCGGTGCGGCTCTATGGGCCTATCGTACCACGGTGCGTACACCGACCGGCGCAACCCCATACTCATTGGTGTATGGATGTGAAGCCGTTCTCCCTCTGGAAGTTCAAATTCCATCTCTTCGGATCGCTCTCGCAACCCAGATGACGACCGAAGAACAGCATCAGAAGCGCCTCGAAGAACTCGAGATGCTCGATGAAAAGCGCCTGGAAGCTCAACAGCACATCGAGTTTTACCAAGCCAGAATTTCTCGAGCCTTCGACAAAAGGGTTCGACAAAGGAGTTTTAAGGAAGGGGATTTGGTCTTGACTGAAAGACGTCCCATGATCCTTAACTCCAAGAAGACAGGCAAATTTGAACCCAAATGGGAAGGACCGTTCGTAGTAGAAACAGTTTACTCGAACGGCGCCTATCGCCTAGTCACCAAAGATGGTGACCGGCTCATGATGCCAATAAATGGCAAATTTCTGAAAAGATACTATCCTTAGTATCCTCAGAAGAATTGAGGTACCGGGAAGTTCCCGGAAGAATACCACATCGGGGTATTCTTAGGGATAACCCGGTCGCTGATGAACAAGAAATCAGTATTCGAATTCCGAATATTCTTGTTTGACAGAATTTAACTCTCACAAACACTCTTTTGCTGAGATGAGATCTAATCATTCCATAGATTGATTCTCCCCTCGCGAAACTTTCAGTGGTTTCTGACTATTCATAGTCTCCACTACACAATTCTAGCTTGGTCAAACCTTACGACAGTTAGGGCCAAAGCCAAATTCCCCTCTCGATTTCGTCAGTGAACGAGAGGTCCACAAATCGAGCGATCAAACCTTCTTTCGGTTATGATCATTCTCACAGCCAAATTCCCCTCTCGATTCCGTCAATGAACGAGAGGTCCACAAATCGAGCGATCAAACCTTCTTTCGGTTATGATCATTCTCACACTCCCCACTTGGTCAAACCTTACTACAGTTAGGACCACAACCAAAATCCCTTCTCGATTCCTTCAATGAACGAGAGGTCCAATTTCAAATCGAATGACCAAACCTTACGACAGTTAGGGTCGTTTGAACCTTTCGATTCGATAATCAAACCTTACGACAGTTAGGATTATCCGAATCTTTTTCGATTCTCGGAGTGGAGATCCCACTCCTAGTTTCATCCTTCGGATCCTGGGGGTGGAGATCCCACCTTGAGTTTCCTTTCCCGCTGAAGATAGAATATAAAATTCTTCCTCTTCAGAGTCAAATGACCAAACCTTACGACAGTTAGGGTCGTTTGAACCTTTCGATTCGATAATCAAACCTTACGACAGTTAGGATTATCCGAATCTTTTCGATTCTCGGAGTGGAGATCCCATTCCTAGTTTCATCCTTCGGATCCTGGGGGTGGAGATCCCACCCCAAGTTTCCTTTCCCGCTGAAGATAGAATATAAAATTCTTCCTCTTCAGGGTCGAATGACCAAACCTTACGACAGTTAGGGTTGTTCGAACCTTTCGATTCGATAACCAAACCTTACGACAGTTAGGGTTATCCGAATCTTTTTCTCGGAGTGGAAATCCCACTTCTAGTCTCACCTTTCCCTTGGCTTTGCTTTCAGAAAAGACAGGGATGAAGTCAATGCTTAACCGGCATTGCCGGGTAGTCTTTCCCGTGAGAAAGACGAAGTCTATGTATTCAAAATCATAGCACCTTTTCCTCTGTCTTTGCTTTCAGAAAAGACAGGGATGAAGTCAATGCTTAACCGGCATTGCCGGGTAGTCTTTCCCGGGAGAAAGACGAAGTCTATGTATTCAAAATCATAGCACCTTTTCCCCTGTCTTTGCTTTCAGAAAAGACAGGGATGAAGTCAACGCTTGACCGGCGTTGCCGGGTAGTCTTTCCCGTGAGAAAGATGAAGCCTATGTATTCAATATCATAGCAGTAAGTCTAAGAGAAGCAATTTTCTTAGCACAACGTTACATGCGGAACGGATTTAGATAATTCGCATGCTAGCCCGATTCAAACGGCAATCGGTAAAGGCAAGTCAAACCCGTTGAAGGCTGGGGGTTTGCCAAAAATCCCAAAGTCAGTGCCTAACACGCATTGCCGGTTAGTCCTTAACCGTAAAAAGAGACAAAAGCCCACATATTCCACATTGTGGCAGGTTGTTATTAATAACACCATAATCCGGGCTTCACACGCACGGGGAATTTTATCCCGAATCCTAAGGAGGGATAAGTCAGTGCCTAACACGCATTGCCGGTTAGTCCTTAACCGTAAAAAGAGACAAAAGCCCACATATTCCACATTGTGGCAGGTTGTTATTAATAACACCATAATCCGGGCTTCACACGCACGGGGAATTTTATCCCGAATCCTAAGTAGGGATAAGTCATCGCCTAATACGCGGTGCAAAGTGCCCTTTTTCACATAAAAAAAAAAAATGAATGATGATAGAGTTACGAACTCAAAGTCATAGCATTAAGGGCTGGGGGTGCACCAAAACATCCTGTTAAAAGAAGCAAGTACAGAGTCTCTCATAAAGGATCAAGACAAAAGCATACAACAACAAGTTCGTCAACCCGAAGGCAGCTGACGGCTAAGAATATGAGACTCTAAACCGGAGAGCCTGTCCATATAGCTCTGCTCGAACTCCGCCTGCAAGCTAGCTCGGACAGAATCCTCGGAACTGCTCAGGACCTCCGCAGCTTCAGTTCGCAGCTTCATCAATCCCTCCTGCGTTGATCCCAGCTTGTCGAGTGTCCATTCACGAGAACGCTCCAATCCAACCAGGTCCTCGGTGATTATAGCAGCGGACTCTTCAGCACGTCCCAAGGCCTCCTTCAGCCTAGCTATCTCTGCACGAGTAGAATCTAGGGAGCTGAGTAACTCGCCTTTGCTGGTGTCCTTCTTCGCCAGGTTGGCCATCAGCTGCGTAACAGATTGCTCACGGGCCCGAAGCTCGCTGCCGATGGAAGATCTCAAGTCACGCCACTGAGTCATTCTATCCTCTATCTGAGAGGACATGAAAGAAGAAGCTCCACCAGCCTTCAAATCCCTCAACTCTCAAACCTCTGACTCCATAGCAGTAAAATCAGCAGTGAAGGAATCAGCCAACTCTGGGTATCCTTCCTCCCTCATCATCAGCATGTGGCGAGAAAAGGAACGCCTGAACTGGTCAAAGCAGTATCCTCGGAGAAGGAGTTTCTCAATCATGCCATTATAAAAGGCGATGAAGAAGCTGAGGTCCGCGCGAAAGATTTCCCTATCAGGGTCATTGTCGGCCAAAAGGACACGAACACACTCGTGTAAGGATGATCGAGCTCCTGCAAGCAGCAGTGGGGAAAATCAAGAGATTATCAAACATGACAAGGAAACCCGAAGGGAAATTCGAAGTATACCTGTACTGGCGGAAGTTCCCTCGGGAGGAGGCACGGTAGACTCTGAGATAACAAGAGGATTAGCCATAAAGGGTGTATCGACCCCTGCAGGCGAATCAGTCGTATCTCTCGGCTGTGGCAAGGAGACATGGCTCCCAAGCAAACTATCAGCCCCAGAAACTGCAGCAGCATCAGGCGCAACGCCTGGTCCTACAGTTATATCTCTTCATTAGTCAAAATGGAAATTTAGGCAAATAAAGAGAATAAGGGTGATAAGATCATCGGCATACCCGCAAGTCCACCATCTTCTAGAACACGGGGAGGGTCGGTAGTCAAAGGAGAATCAGTCCTAGTGGCTGATGATGTACCTGTGAGTGTATCGCTCGTAAAGGGCAGTCCCGCAGTTCCTTTGGTGGCCTGTTCAGCCAGCATATCGACTAGCAGCCCAGCGTCAGGACCGTAGAAACTCGGCGCAGAGGCATTCCCCTGGTCTTCAAAACCTACATCATGAAAGGATTCACCCTCAGTCGAGTTCTCTTTCCCCATGATCAAAAGAGATATTATCAGATGCAGGTATACCTGAGTAAGAAGCAGTGGGCTCGACACTATACTCTGGCCCAAGATCAAGGTTCAAATCGATGCCCAGAGAACCGTCATGAAGGGCGTCGCACATCTGCTGCACGAAGCAATCCATGTTTTCTGGACTAGGGGATACAGGAGGCAATGGGAGTTCACCCTCTTCAAGGAACTCTGGAACATAAGGCATGGTTGCGAATTTCAGAAGGAAGATCGTGCTAAAACAATAAAAATGACGGAGGGTTACCTTCCTCCCTGTCGGCAAAGCCTCCGGAATCTACTCCATGAGAGCGTTGATCAACAGGAGGTCTATAGGCAATCTTCTTCCTTTTCAAAGGACCACCCCTCTTGGAACCGACGGGACGATTGTGCGAAGTTTGTCCACCAAACTTGGATTTCGTACGACGTAAAGCGAGAGGTTCATGGTCATCGGCCGATCCACCTGAAACAACAAGGATTATTTCACGTACCAAAGTTGAGGAGAAGGGAATCAAAAAGCATGACAAACCTGCATCAAGTTCTACTTGGTCGGTGTCTATGCCCATTTCCTCCTCGCAAGCTTCATCGCCATCCGCAGGAAGGTGCTCTCCATCAACTCTGCTTGAAGGAGGAGATTGAGCAGGCCTCTTCCCCTGCTTCCGAGCAGCCGTCATAGCAGCCTGAACCAAATGCTCAGACTCTAACTCCGGAAGGCTCTTCACACCTATGGATTCATAGGCAGAAAGGAACCACTTGCAGCTAAGGAAGGTGATCATCGGTTTGCGCTTATACGAAGGAAGAGCAAACTGAGCCCCGGTGCAACCAACCATGGTCCATAACCACGCTCGTATACCGTCAACAAGCCCTCCCTTAACCTGTAAACCACGGCTCGGATTCCCAACATATAGTTGGTCGTAGCCGAACTGACGTGCGAAACGGCAGGGAAGGTAAGGCTCGATATGGCAACGGTTCTTCACCCGAAGAACAAGATACCCGATGCGGATGTTTACCAGCCATCGGAAGCAACCGACGTCGAGAGCAGTCCGGTTAGTTCGGGGTTTCTCCATATCAGTCAACTCCTCGCCATAACGTCCAGAAAAGTGAGGAAAGCACTTGAAGAGCTCCCAGTTCCGACGAACTTGAAGTTCTTGTTGTACATCTTCAAATTTCTTCCCAAGCCACCTACTCCTCTCCAACAGTTGTAGGAAAGGAACAAGGGTGTCAACGATGCGGGGAGCTGACATCAAGTCAGGCCGGTGTAGAATGAACCACGCCATCAAATAAGCATAAGGCAGCTCAACCTTCGGGCAGGTAAGCTCGGTCGAGGGCTTAGAACCCACATGGGTAAGAACACGAACTACGCCCCTGAGCCCGCAATGAATGCTGGCCACCATCGCTGGAAGCAGGGACAGCTCCCGCCCATAGGCTAACTGGACTGCCGGGAAGAGCACCTCGACTGGTAAGTCATCCGAAGACTGGTATGGAACAACGCACTTCTTCAACCAGAGTGCGAGGTATCCGGCCAACAGAGACCGGGGCTCTATAGACTTCTGCGCACGACGGAGGAAAGAACGGAATGTGGTCCCGGCAGGAAAAGCTCCCTCGGCGCTGGCAATAGTATAAGAATGAGTTTCATTCTTCTCCATCAGCTCGTTAATAGCGGTGAAGTCCAAGACATCCAACTCACGGATAGGTCCAACGAAATCACCCTCCAGGTTTTGAAACAAATAAACGGCGAACTGCTTCAAGCTGATCCTCTTCTTCGTCTTAGCTGGAGCAGAAGTTTGGAGCAGTGAGGTATGGTAGTGACATGTGAGATCCCAAAGGGTGTCATACATATCAGGGTTATCTTTCTTTAGCAAATCCAACTGCTGGTTGGAAGGAAAGTACTCCTGATACGGTCAATTCCCCATCGGAAGGCCCGAAACCTGGTGCATCTCATGAAGAGCCAGCCCTAGTTCCCCGCCGCTTGTGAGGAAAGTGTTGCTATCAGGCATGTATGTCTCTAACAGTGCCAAAAAGTGGCGGCAACTGACTGGGATCCCGTACATGGTAGCTCGTATGGGCGCATATAACCCACTATCCTTCAGATCCCTCTCCCACCTTCCCAGAACATAGCCGGTCATGCGGGTCCACCACCCCTTGCCCGGCGAAGAAGCCCAACCGTAGCATCGGTAATCCAGTGGAGGTAACTGTCTTCCAAGCTGAGCTAGACGATTCTTCACGGTAAGAGCGGCCGCCGACACCTCGCCTGGAGGTGCGGTGTCGAGACCCATGATCCCGGGGCGAAGACCGCAAATGGATTGATACCCCAGAGAACCGGGACTCTTATGATGAGAAATGTATCCGCACTGGATATGGACAGCAGCATTGGTAAGAGACCAGGACATCTGTCGCCCCACAGCCTGTCTCTCCAAGAGAGTAAAAGAACACTGGCGAGGAATGGAGGGAATATATAAAAGAGCTCCCTCGTCAAGGGTTAGCCAATGCTCCTCAGCAAGAGTCAGCACGGCAGGATCCTCGGTGCGATCCCCGAATAGGAAATCTGGCTTCTTTAAAGCCTCAGTAGAAGTAGCATCTGCGGTGAGGGGAGCATCGGTGATAAGTTGGCGTAAACAGTGACGCCCTCCCTCCTTTATCAGACGACAGAATTCGTCTGAACGATCATGGCCAAACTGCGGAAGGGGATCGATGATCTGCCTAGCGGAAGCTGAAGAGAACACTTCCTTGCTGCAACCGGTAGGGGCATGGTGAGGGAGACTACCCCCGGGAAAATCGACTGCAACAGAGCATAAAGATGGAGTCAGAAAATTCATGTCATAAGATTACTTGCGGGATAACCGGAGTGACGATTTCGAGTGTCCTACACCGAGAGGACGGTACATATCATCACGTAGATACCGTGATAATGCATACCGACCTGTAAGGTGTAAGACGACACGAGATCGCCCCGATATATCCGAAGACTTGAATTGGCTAAAGCAAAACAAGTCTGAAACCTTAACCCCCGCGGGAGGGGTATCGGTTCTTCCTTCATGACCCGCGAGAGGTCAATCCGGGATACAGAAAATCAAAATCCTCACCCCCATAAAAAGAAGCCGCTGAAGAAGATACAGCGGGAGCCTCCTCCTCGCTGTGCTGCGAGTGGGAGCGACTCCTGGAAAGCTGAGCACGACGAGAAGACATCACAAATCTGCAGTGAAGAGCAGTACATCAGGTACAATATATAATACACGAAATATCGAAAAAGGGGAAATTAAGCACTTGGACTTGAAATCCTATAAACAAATAGGATTTTACAGTTAAAGTCTAATTAAACCTACGAATTTCGTGCATGCAAAACGATAGTCGCCGTTTCGCGATAAATTTTGGTGAAATACCCAAAATACCCCCCGTGTTCAAGGCCAAATTCAGGCCAAGGACACGTGTGACTCGGGTCATGGTCATTATACTTGATCATCTAACATCCCGGTACCCTATAACTCTGATCAAATTTTGCAAATAAGTCCTTTTGCAGAATTTGGTCAATTTTACATAAAAGCCCCTCCTCGAACTTTTGGTTTTGCATCCACGTGCCTTCACCAAAAATTCAATCAAGAGTTTGGGGTCAACACTCTCTGAATTTCAGCCCCAAATTCGTGGTTATTTTGCAAATTAGACCCCAGAAAATTATATGGGCTGTTTTGCAAATAAACCCCTCCAAACAATTCCTTTAATCCTCTTGCACAAAGCACCCCCTCTCTTGAGGAAACAAACATGAACCCTAATCCCGAATTTCAATTCATGTTTGCACAAAAACCCCCACAAAATTTCAGCCACATTTTGCAAACAAGTCCCTCAAATTTCGGCCATCACCTATTTTGCACAAAAAACCCCCAAAGTTTCGGTTTTTGCAATAAAACCCCCAAGTGAGTATTTCATCCATAAACCCTTATCTATTGCAAACATAAATGTATGATCTTTGCAAGAAAATAAGGGGATTGTGAAGAGAAACTTACCAAATCAAGAGAGACTCCTCCGGGCTCGGAAATGCAAGTTGAAGCCCTCGTTTGGGAGAGGATGCGATTCCGGCAAATGGGTACCCGCCAAAAATCCAAATCTCTCGAAGGATTGATGGATTCCACAATGGAGGAAACTTGGCTTGGGGAAGAAGAAGACCAAAACCGAATAGGGGAGAGGGGGGCTCGGTTTTGAGAGATGGCCAAAAAGGGGGGGAACTTTTCTCTTTGAAATTCAAATGAAAGAGAAGGGGGGGGACCATGTACAAGTGTACAAAAGGACGAATAAGGGGGGGACCAATTAGAGGAGCCAAACACCCCTAGGGGTGTCTCGGCAAAACCGAGACACCCCCAAGGGTGTCTCGGCTTTGCCGAGACACCCCATGGGTGTCTCGGCAATGCCGAGGCACCCCGGGGTGCTTTGCCCGGGTTTTGACCCCCTGGACAGCCTTCTGACCCCCGGATGGCCATTTCAATCCCCAAACGATTATTCCGATCCCCCGATGTTCATTCTCTTCGCCGGCGATTGAGGATATGCGTGAACTTCACACTTCAACCTTTCGACGGTCCCGAAACCCTAAGGCGAACGCCGGTCAACGCGTAACCTTAGGTCAACGCCGGACAGCGCGTTGCGACAAAAGTCAACACGTGGCGACGAAAGTCAACACGTGATGACAAAAGTCAACCCAAGCGGTTTCAAAACCCTAAGGTGGACGCCGGTCAACGCGTAACCTTAGGTCAACGCCGGACAGCGCGTTGCAGCAAAAGTCAACACGTGGCGACAAAAGTCAACACGTGGCGACGAAAGTCAACACGTGATGACAAA
>BQKN01051204.1:13976-25211 GCA_022839385.1 Asparagus kiusianus | reverse complement strand
AGAGAGAGAGAGAGAGAGAGAGAGAGAGAGAGAGAGAGAGAGAGAGAAGAGATTGTTTTGAGCAATTTGATAGTGAGATTACTGTGAGAGAGTGAGAGATCATTGGTTAGAGTTATTTTGAGAGTTTGTGAGAGTTGTAACCCGTTGTTTTCTCCTCCATATAGTAAAATCTTCCCATCCTCTCCCCGTGTACGTAGGTAATTTACCTAACAACATAAATATCTGTGTTTGTGTGTGATTTTGGCTGTACTTTTTTGAATTGCACTCGTTGGTTGTTTTCCTCTCAATGTTCGATGATTCGTTTAGTTTGGGTGCGCGCTTCCATCAACACGTAACAATTGGTATCAGAGCTCTAGGGTTTCAGACCTAGGGTTTGTTTTAGATGGAGAAAAATTTGTTCTTGGAAGCTTGGATCTTGGAGATCTAGGCTTCGGTGGAGATAACATTGCGGAGGTGCCAGTTAGAGATCTCGCCTTCCTCGTGTGGTTGGGAGTTCATGTTGGAATCCAATCTAGGGTTAAAGTTAAGTAATTTCTCTATTCTATCAGTTGTTCAAATTTTCTCTACAATTTAGAGGTAGCAAGCAAGTACAGGAGATAGTGGTGAAAACAGTATGGAAAGTACAATTTAGTTTGTACTTTAGAATACAAAAATTAGTTTTTTAAAGTATGACGACAAGATCAAATTTGGGTTGTGGATGAGTGATATGAAGGATGCTTTGAATACTCAGAACTTAGAGGAGAACATCATGGTCCATGAGAGGCCACCGAAGTATGATGAGGCGATATGGAACAAGATGAATCGAAACGCTTGTGGGGTAATAAGATCTTGTTTGGAACAATAGTTGAAGTACGATGTAATCAGTGTGACATCTGTGATGAAGATGTGGGAGATTCTCAACAACAAGAATCTTAAGAAGAGTGTTGAGAATCGGTTACACTTGCTGTGAAGATTGTTCAGATTCTAGACGTCCAGGGGTACCTCACTTGTGGATCATGTGAACAACTACACAAAGTTGTTGTCAGACTTAGCGAACGTGGATGAGAAGATATCAGATGAGAAAAAGGCGATCATTTTGTTAGGCTCATTACTGGATGAGGATTTTGATACCTTTCTCCTCACATTGTTGAATGGTAGATCTTCTATCATCTATAGTAAAGTGACTAATGCATTGACGAATTTTAATTTGAGGAGGAATGATAAAGAGTCTTCTCGAGTTAGCACTTCAGGAGAGACCTTGTCGATAAGAGGAATGAGTCCCTATCTGAGAGGTGGCAATAGAGGTAGATCAATGTCAAGAGGCCACTTCCTATTAGCGAAGAACCAGTGTGCTTTCTGTAAAGAACAAGGACATTAGAGGAGAGATTGCCCGAAGCTCAGAGAGAGAAGAATAGTAAGAAGAAGGGCCCGAAGGCCAATGAGGTGAATGTCGCTAGAGGTGATGATTCTGAAGATTCATACTTTTCTCTATTGATTATTCCAGAGGTTAACCATGCTGATGCATTAGATTGAATGCTGAATTCTAGTGCAACTTATCATGTGACTCCCCGGTGAGATTGACTTGCATCTTTTGAAAAACTCGATGGGGGGTGTGGTGGTCATGGGAAACGATCAGTCCTATGGCATTTGTGGGATAGGTACCGTCAGGATTCGAATATACGATGGAGTTGTTCATGAATTGAATGAAGTGAGATTTGTTCCTTAGCTAAAGAAGAATCTTATTTCTGTTGAAGCTATGGAGGCAAAGGGATTCAAAATGACTTTTGAGAGCACTAAAGCAAAAGTTACTTAGGGATCTTTGATAGTGATGAAGGGAGTCAGCAATAGGAATCTTTATTATCTGAAGGGAAGTATCGAGATTTGCCAGGTAGCTTCAGCTGTTTAAAAAACAAACACGAGCAGACTTTGGTACTACAGATTGGGGCACACATGCAAAAAATAATTGCAGGCATTGTGCAAGCAGGGGCTATTGAAGGGAGCAAAGAGTGGGAAGGTTGAATTTTATGAGCACTGTGTCCTTGCTAAGAAGACTAAGATAAAGTTTGGGACAGTCGTTCATAGGATGACATGCTTTGGGATCTAGCTGATAAGAAGATTATATTGAGCAGAGACGTTACATTCGATGAGATTTTGCCCTTGAAGCTTCCCAGCTCTCATCAGGTGGAGAGCACCCCGACATAGGAGATATCACAGGTGGTAGAGATTGATGCAGCTCCACAGAGTCCAGATGAGACCGTATCCATTAGAGTGCCGACTGAGATGATGTCAGGTGAGCACAATAATGATTTGGAGGATACAGGTATAGTAGAGCAGGATCAAGGACCGACGGCTCAGGTTCAAAATTTTATTACAGTTCGGAGACCAAGGAGAGACATACAGTTGCCAGCGAGGTATACAGATACAGTGGTTGCATATGCACTTCCTGTAGAGAGTGTCGATGAGATAGTTTCTACTATATTCAAAGAGGCTGAGTAGAGCTTAGAGGATGATTTATGGCAGGAGGCTATGCGAGAGGAGATTGAATCTCTTCAGAAGAATGACACATGGGAGCATGTCGAGCTTCCAAGGGGGGGGGGAGGTAATTGGTTACAAATGGGTATATACTAAGAAGAAGGACATTCAAGGCACTCCAGTGAGGCTCAAAGCTAGATTAGTAGTGAATCGTTGTGCACAGAAAGAAGGCATTGACTACATTAAAATCTTTTCTCCGGTGGTAAAGCACTCTTCACTACAACAAAAAAAGCTAATCCGCGAGGAACAAATTTATCGTTGAAAGTTGAGATTTCCTCGCCGTAGTGTGTTGGCGAGGAAAAAACTTTGGTCACCATTTCCTCGCGGTAAGGTGGTCAAGAAAAGTTTCTGCGAGGAATATTATAATTTCTCGCGAAATCCTTTTTTCGATGAATATATTCTTTTCTCGTTGTTACTCTTTAGCCTCGATATTTTTCCTCACCTAATCTCATACCTTTTTCATCGCTAAACTAAAGTTTCCTCGCCAATGATACGTGAATAATATTTAATTTATATATAATAAAAGTTATAAAAAACTATTTTCGTCGTTGTAAGTATCTTTCAGCAAGGAAACTATTCCTCACCAAAGGTAAATCTCTAACGAGGAAATTGATTTTCTTCATTATATGAATCTTTTTCTTATGAAAACAGTTTCTCAGTAAAGGGACTCAAAAATGAGAAAATTTAAATTTGTCGTTGTAGGTTGTACCCAATATTCCTCGCCAAAGAAATACAATTATGAGGAAATTTATATTTGTCGATGTAGGTTATATGGTCTATAGCGAGGAAAATTACTTTTGCCGTTTTAAGTTATATCACTATAGCGAGGAAATATGTTTTTGTCGACGCAAGCAGTATACTCTATAACGAGGAAATATTCTTTTGACGACGTAAGCAATATACTTATAACGAGGAAATTTTATTTCATCAATAATAATGTTATTACGAGAAAAATGCTCAAAATATAAATAATTGTCATCAATTGTCACCACAGTACATCAAAACAATTAAAATAAATAAAGCAAGCAAGTTTCTACCATAAGTAACAGTGTTAGTCTAAAGCAATAACAAATGCAACACGATCAAAGAAACATTTCTCCAAGTTTGAGTTCACTAAGAATACTAAGCTGATGGATGTAGCTTGGAAAAATTAGCCATAAACTCCTCAAATGTTTTGGCTTGATCCTCCTATCTTTGGATTACCTCATTTTGTGCATCGGTATTTTGTTGTTGAGTTCCTACAAGTTGGTGGGTCTCTTGAAGCTGTTCTTGCAACTCTTTATTCTTTTCAGACATTTCACTCATCGAAGAACAAGAACCTTAATGGTGGTGGTCTAGGGCCAAAACCACAGCCCTTAATGTAGCCTGATTTGACTTTGAAAACTTTTGCACTAATTTCCTCATTTGTCATTGTTCGAGTTCCATCAGGTTGAGTGGTATCTGCTCGCATCTTTATCATTTGATCCTATAAGTAAAAAAATATATCAAGTTCAATCATATGCAACTTCTCAATTACAACCTAATCAATATAATCCTCTTTAGAACAGTAATATCAGTTTCACCTATATTCTTAAAATATTATAAAAGCATGCATCATTGACACATTACTTACCCATTTTTCCTTTGCTCCCAAGTCCCATCCTTTTTTTGTGCTTCTATACTCTGTTTCAAAACGATCAATTGCACCTTGTATCTCTCCAGTCTGTGATGTCTATTGCATTCAAACATATTTTCTTTTTCAGCATATATATATGTACACAATTAAGTTACAAATTTATAAGCAAAACTAAAAAGTGTCTTACATTTTGCTCTTGGTGTGACATAAATGATTTTGACACAACTTTGTGGTGATATGTCAACTTTGACCTATTAAGAACATTCTTCTCTGAGCGAATCTAAAATTATTAAGACATACAGTTAAAAAGAAGTAAATGAAAAAAGAAAAAATGTAATGCGTGGAGAAAAATACTCAGCCAAGTATAACTTCTCCTAGTTATAAATTAATACCTTATCAAAAAAACATAACTCAATTCGATGATATACTTGAACTCTACTTTAATAAAGATGACATTATACTTGTCTTTTGGATGCCAGTGAGTTAAATACATGAACTTAGCTGAACATAGATTGTTTCCAACTCAATCACTACTGAAACTAACATAATTCTCAATGAACTTAGCTAAAATTTTAATATTTATCTTACCTTATAAGAAAATATTTAAAAATCATTGCGTTGGTACTACAGCAGCCAATAAATGTTACACCAACTACAAAATTTATTTTCCCCTTTCACCTCTTGGCCTGGTTCAACTAAACATACTGGTAATTTTGTGACTCCTAAATTATTTATTGTCTGCCTAGTATCAAACTCACACTCCCTAAAGGACCTCCATCAACAAATTATAGATTTACCACTTCTCCAACTAATTTACAAATAATCTTGAAAAATAATAAAGCTTAAAAACAAAAAAGGAGCGTGTTGCATAAAATATACTAAACCTTGCAAGAAGAACTCAATTGAATGTCTTACCGAAGCACAATCATTTTGCATTTGGACTTTATCTAACTTAATTGTTGATATATGAAGCAACGATATGTGGACATATGCTTACAAACTGTACGCATTATATATCTGTTTGGGTTTTAAATTGGAGCACAAGTAAGCATAGAATAACTTTGAAGAAAATTTTGACTCCAACATGAGTAGATGAAAGCAAGAAAAGAAGTCTAAAGAGAGAAAGAAATTACATGATCGAATGACCACGAAGACGAAGAAACCAAGCACAATAGGTCCTACAGGATAGTCAACTCCTTTCTTCACAGTTGTCTTAGGGACAGATCCCCTCTTCGTAATGTTCTTCTGGAACTTCACAATTTTCTTGTCAGCAAGGCGCCTTGATGTTGTCTGTCAAATTCATCATAAGGACCACAAATCAAGTTTTTAGACATTAAAAGGAGGATGAAACTTGCCACAGAAACCATGATGTTGTCTGACAAATTCATCATAAGAACCACGAATCAAGCAAAAACGAAAATGATATTTGCCATAGAAAAAAATTACAGCATAATTAACTAGCTAGTAGGTAAATAGTAAAGAAAGCAAATGGAATTTGAAGTAACAGAATGGATTTTCCTAATTGCAAGGATTAAGCACCACAAACAAGCTCATCAATAAAGTCCTGAATTTATATCACTATGACAAAGTCACTTTCAGTTTCATGATGATTTTCGCTTGGGTACGTTTTTATGGGAAGTCAAATAAGTATAAAGTTAGTATGTAGATTATGTTTTCTGCTTTTGCATTACCACTATCACATACACTTGCAATCAAACAAACATGAAGTGCATAAAATATCAGTTTCACAATTTTGTTTACAATAATTTCATGCAAACAAATGCCCCAAATACCCCTAAGGTGATGAGCTATATAAAACGTGTGAATGAGATACCTAAATATTCATAATACTAAACCAGAACACTATTTATTTATTGTGGGGGATGGTGGCAGTGGCAGCAACTCGGCCCCTGTCGTTCATGCACAAACAATTATCTAAGCTAGCCCTTGGAACCACTTCCCAGTCCGAGTTCAAGTAACGTACTGAACAAGGCTGGATTCAGTATTGCAAGTGTAGCAAACAAGTTCAGAAAGTTTTGCATTAATTTTGATTATTCCAGACAGTTTCATGGGCTGGAATGATGTAACATTTACATATTGAGTAGTTTGAAGGAAAAGTGTATTATTCATTCTAAATATATTACTTTTCTAGCCATTGTAAAGCACTACCAGGTTAACATGAAGCCTCATCAATAACAAATAAACAAGCCTTTTTACAGATGCCTTAATCAGAGTTTTAGTTAAACCTAACTTCATGCAAAATAAGTCTCCTAAAAATATCCTATATAAACTAGTATAAATAATTGTAAAATCAAAAGCACAATTATGAAGTGCCAGGACATAATCTTACTGCTCGAAGAAGTGTCCTTCTCTCCCTTTCTCCGTCAAGTCTTAATGGCATACAAGAAAATTACAAGAGGCCTTGCTTTTTTATATAAAGGCATAATCTTCAGAGAAAAACAACACGCGCACGCACACACACAAAAAATACGACATGTCCTTACCTCCTCAAGCTCCTTGCGCTCAGCCTCAACCTCTGAGCTATCTCTATAGAAACCAAAACTCACCATGTAAAATGACACTAATTATCTAATTCAAATAAAAAGACCAAAAAAAAGTAGAGTAACCGGTGAAATATTGAACCTTCCAACAATCTTCTCGACACTGCAACAGCATTTAGCACATATTTTGTGTTCCATGGCACACCCTTAACATGACTAAAAATAAATAAATATAAAAACCCGTCTTTTTCTCATAAAATTAATTTAAAAGAAAGGGTAAATTTGGTTATAAATTTACCAGAGCAAAGATTGTGGTAGGCCTGATGAACTGCCCTTTTCCCACATTTCTGACTATAATTAGAAAAACAAAATTCATTTTATTTCAGAAGAAAACAATACACATATTGAAGAAGGGAATAAATTGAGATTGATTACTAACCATTTGGCCGGTTCCACGAGAGACTTGTATTTCCCTTATCTAATCCAAATAAATCGCATCCGTATTGCTTTGTTGAATAAACCTAAGTAATAAACCCTAAACCCTAGGGGAAAGGGGAAATTACTTTCTCTTCCAGTCAATCTGATCTTTACAGCGAGGGCAGACTCCGGTGATGTCCAAGAAAGGGCGAAATCTACCTCCCACTTCCTGTAATTTCAAATAAATCAATAACAAGACCAAAATCAAGATCAATAGATCGTTGAATTAAATCAAAATTAATAAGAAAACAAATTAAAAACTTTAGAATAACAAGACGAGAAAGGGAGGGAGGGCAGCGCTGGTTTTGGTGACGAGAAAGGGAGGGAGGCGGTGAGAGAGCTCCGACGACGACAACGAGAGGAGGAGGGAGGCGCTGGTTTTGGCGAGAGAGAGGGAGGGAGGGAGGGTGGTGCTGGTTTTAGCGACGAGAGAGAGGGAGGCGGCGAGAGAGCTCCGACGACGACGAGAGGAGGAGGGCAGAGATGGTTTTGGCGAGAGGGAGTGAGGGAGGGAGGGAAGCAGAGAAGGAAAGAGATCGAAATTGTTTGGGGGAAATAAATTTTGGGGCTAGGGCAGGCTCCCTCCGATTGGGGTTTGAGAAGAGGGATGTGAGGCGATGGGGATAAGGGGCGCGGGGATTTTAGATTTTGGGGGAAAGTTTGGGGGGGATTTTAGATTTTGGGAGAAATTTTTGGGGGGAGCGGAAGAGCACGAAAAAAGAGAAATGTTTTATTTAAAAAAAAGAAAAATAATTAAATCACCTAAGGGGCTGTTTGGATAGTTTTTTTGGGTGGTAAAAGAGAAGAAAGCTGTCAAAAATGTCAGCTTTTCCACAAAATCATCTTTTTAAGAGGTGATTTTGGGGGAAAGCTGTCAAAAAGCTGACATTTTTGACAGCTTTCCCCACTTTTACCACCCAAAAAACAGTAACCAAACAGCCCCTAAACGAGTTAAACCGTTTGGGCTAAACATCACAAATGGTTAAATTTGTTTGGGGGTTGCGTTTGGGATCTTCTATCAACCCAAACGTTTTCAACCGTTTGGGTTTTGTTATCCCAAACGGGTTTAACCATTTGGGCTGTTTTTACTTGTCCAACCGATTCTAATAACCATTTGGACTCTCCTATTTTGTACTAGTGTTATGCCAAATAGGAATAAGATATTTTATTGCACGTTTGGTTTAATCTATTTTCGAAAGTCAATATTATCTATTAACATAATCTAATTTCAGAAGTCTGAAATAAATGTATATTCAAAAATCGCAAATTGTTTAAATCTTGTCAAATTTGTAAGCAATCCTTTATCATTGGGATCCCTTTGAACCTGGATAAATATTAATTGGTTGTTAATCTTCATGTGAATCATACAAAAACCTACAAAAAGGAACCATCAACCAGACAAACCAAATCCTTATTTCTATCCATACTGGAGCTTTACCTCGTGCTGGACATTTATTCAAAAAAAATCTGAATTGGCCCACGATTGTTGACTTATATATGGACATTTGTTAGGCCATTGATATTAGAGGCCCGCTCTTTTCTTTGAGTACCCGCCTACTTTTTACTTAAATTCCCATCAAAATTTTCGCCAACGAATAATGAGGATATTATTATTTCCTCGCTGATTGGTTTTTTAACAAGGAAATGATTTCTTGCAAAACAAAATCTTTTAGTGAAGAAGCCTTAAATTTGTCGCCATTGAATTTGGCGGGTTTTGCACATTTTTCCGCCAAACTAATAATGAGGAAACTATCATTTCCTCGCTAGTTGATTCTTTTAATGAGGAAAGGGTTCCTCGTAAAACAAAAAAATTAGTGAGGAAACCTTCAATTTGTTGTCAATGAATTTGGCGGGTGTTGCATATTTTCTACCAAATTAATAATGAGGAAACTATAATTTCCTCGCTAATAGGTTCTTTTTTACGACAAAACGGTTCCTCGTAAAACAAAAACTTTTAGCGAGGAAGCCTTAAATTTGTTGCTATTGAATTTGGCAGGTTTTGCACATTTTCCCACCAAACTAATAATGAGGAAACTATTATTTCCTTGCTAATTGGTTTTTTAACGAGGAAACGGTTCCTCGTAAAACAAAAATTTTAGCGAGGAAATATTTAATTTGTCGTCAATGAATTTGGCGGGTGTTGCAATTTTTTTTACCAAATTAATAGTGAGGAAACTATAATTTCCTTGCTAATAGGTTCTTTTTAATGAGGAAACGGTTCCTCGTAAAAACAACAATATTTAGCAAGGAAGCCTGAAATTTGTCACCATTGAAATTGGTGGGTTTTTTTTCTTCCCGCCAAACTAATAATGAGGAAACTATTATTTCCTCGCTAACTGATTCTTTTGATGAGGAAACGGTTCCTCGCAGATTATGGATCTTCAGCGAGGAAATTATACTTTGTCGCTGTTATATTTGGCGGGTTTTCCTCTATTTTTTGTTAAAAAACAGCGATGAAATGATTATTTCCTCGTTAAATGTGCATTTCGTGATGAAAAAGTTCATCGCTAAAATCTCATATTTCCTCGCCAATAAAATAACTAGTTAGGAGACCAAATCACGATCATCTTTAGTGAGGAATTAAAATTTTTATCGTAGAAGGTGGTCTACTGTGAGGAAAATATATTCCTCGTAGAAGACCTACTGATATTTACCAAGGAAACAATATTTTTCTTGTTGAAAGTGATATTTGTTGAGGAAAATAATTTTCTCACAATAAAGTTGGTCGCTAAAAGACCTGTCTGTTGTAGTGATCACAACCGGGTTTTCTATGCTTACCCTAATAACATTTACACCTCACACTCGGTTTTCTAGCTAACCGAAAACTTTACATTCTCACAATGTAATAAATTTGTTCTCTATAATAGATGAGAACTCAATGTAGGCTCACACTCAATGTCACAATCCCACAACCCAAATTATACTATGAATGTAAATACAATAAACTCAATGGTTGTGTGTGAACAAAAAGATAAATCAAAACAAGCTAAACTCAATAAAAATCTAGCTTATGGAAATTAACATCAAACATATAAAAATGCTAGAATTTAGTTTAAGAAAAACTTCTCTATAGATCAAGAGAGAAAGGGAGAAGAGTTGGATGCTCAAACTTCAATAGATGATCTCCTCAAGCTCTAGTGAAATTGATTTTAGAAAATAAACTCCTAAATGCTTAAAATGTTCTTAAACAAACTTAAACAACACTTAAACCCTTATTAAAACTTCGTTAAAATATTTCTTGGATTCGTTATGAAAGATGAGAACAAGGGGGTATTTATACCCACTCAAAACTTCAGCAAAAACCCCAAGAGAATGATCAAAAAACCCACAAAAAAAACTGCTTGAAATAGCCATTGGAAACCAACGGTAACTTCGGCGGTCGACCGTGGAAAACGCGCGGTCGACCGCGGGCAGCTCAGAAACAAAATCTGGGCTCAGGACCACAGCCGGTTGGCCGTGACGGTCGACCGCAAAACTCTCTGGACTTCATCCGGTCGACCGTCACGATCGACTGCGAGCCACTGAAAAACAATCTGGGTCTCTGGACTCCAGGCGGTTGACCGTGACGGTCGACCGCAAACAGACACAGAGCTTTTACAGGTTTTGAAAGTTGTTTTCTAATTTTGAAACACTGTTTAAAAATATCAAACAAATTCTAAACATTATAAAACTTTGGGAAATGATTGTAGACATGATAATAAATATGCTATGAAACTTTGATTTTTAAAAAGGACCTACCAAATAAAAAATATCATCATTTTTCAAAATAGTTCAAAACATAAAAATGTAAACACATGAGTTTTGATATTTTAGCTTAACCATGTCTTGAAACATTAGAAAATAATATTTTAGACTTAATAAAAGATGTATATGATTATTGTTAAGGCCAAAAACTGAGAATATAATATTTTCACAAAATTGCATATTTTGTAAACTTTTCAAAAACAATAAATATGATTTTATTGAACTAATAAAATTGATGAAATCATATATATGCATATAAGTATGAAACAAGAAATGTATTTTTAATTGTATTTAATTGTTTCATATTAAACTTGAAAACTATCAAACCAAAACATCTATGTATATATATAACTATATATATACATAGAAACCATAATTAAAGTGTGT
>BQKN01051204.1:0-13876 GCA_022839385.1 Asparagus kiusianus | reverse complement strand
ATATATATATATAAACCAAAACTTGTGTTGTATATATATATAACTACATATATATACAAAGAAACTAATAAAATGTGTGTGTATATATGATTGAGCTTAAAGTACTTAACACACATAATATAAACTCCTAACTTAGATTACCTAAGCTATAGGTCTTCAATAAGCTCGACTTGGTACACTTGCGAATGAAGCTTGAACTTGGATCTTCAACTTGAATTGCGTAGCTTCATACCACAATTCCGCCAACATCCATTGGATATGATCGTGAATGCTCGATTCCATCCATCCTCCGACATGTTGTTTGTCTACAATAAATAGAAAACCACAAACACTAGACAAACAACATTAGTCGTAAATTGTTTGTTAAATATTATCAAAACAAGAAGGCCAACAATCTCTCCTTTTTTTGTTAATGATAAACAACTTACAAAAGAGATATATATGCATGAAAGAAATAAATATATAAATTAGAATATATCATGCATATACATAAGAAAGGCTATACTCATAATATTTCTCCCCCTTTGACAACATCAAAAAAGGAAAAAATAAAAAGAATGAAGAGAGCGAAAGTTCCCCTTACAAATAAGCACAGGTGAGTATAACAAAAAAAAGATATATTGGGATTGCTCCTCCTATCAAAATTCCTTAATGAATGTATGAAATGAAGGCTAAGGCAATCATATGTGAGCAAGCATAGATGAATATGCTAAATATCACTCACATACTACAAGATAATGAGAACACATGGATGTGCATTGAAATAATGTGTCTCAAAACATAAATATAAAAATCATGTATAAAAATAGATTTATGAAATCAAGAGAAAAGGAACATGAAAATCATGCAAAATATTTTCAAATGAAAAAAAATTAATTAATGAAATCATAAATCAAGATTTAAGCTCAAAAATGATGTTTGATCAATAAAGAAATTTTTCTTTGTAAAACTTGATCAAACCACATAAAGAATATATTATAAAGCATGTTTGAAATTTTATAATCTATTTGTGCTTATATAATGAATTCAAAAGAACAAATCAAAGCAAAATTTTTATAGTTCAAAAGTAACATACAGGAATCATGAACTATGAATTTTGAAAACTAAAAATCATCTTTAAAAGTATAAAACCAAATCATCATTGATTTTCACAAATGAGAGAGGCAACCATATCAAGCTCTTGAGCTTGTTCCAACCCATATAAGGACTTTTAGTACCCGGTAAACAAGATTTAGGAATAAACATCTAATAAATCTGAGGGGGAGGGGTTATATAAACACAAACCTCTCAACAAAAATCAAAACTAGTAATCATGAAAACAAAAGAATTAATCAAAGAAAAATTATTTTCATATCCTAAAAATTTTTTTAAAACGTAATTTTCAAAACCAGAAAAAGAAACATAAAAACACTAAGAATTCTTGGTTTAAAATCAAATATATTTTGGTACCCAAATATTATTGGTACCAAAAAGTTTAGGGACATGACCCCTATCATTTAAGCTCAAAGCCCTAGGGTTATGAACCCGTTTGGGCACATGTGGTGCACTAATACGATCAAAGCAATAATCACTCAAATGACCATTCCGATTACAATTTATGCAATGAAAGAGATCCATTTGTTTTTGTGAACCATTAGCTCGTGCACGGGAACCATTTGCAATTAAAGATTATATTTTAGGAATATTTTGCAAATGAGAAATATTATTAAACAAAGGTGGTCTTTTTGGAACATTTTGCAAAATCGGAGTTTTTTGTATATCAAAATAAAATTTAGTAAGATGTCCAAACCTACCATACACATCACATTTAAAAACACGTGGTCTACTAGAAACATTTGACAAACTAGAATTTTTTTCAAATCAAAGTAAAACTTTGCCAAATGGCCTAAACGACCACAATAATCACATTTAAACACATGAGCATGCTTATGATGAACATGATGAGTATGTTCATGTGTATGTGATGAAGAAGTCTTATGAGATGCACAAAAAGCATTGATATTAGCATTTTTAGATTTTTGTGCATCATAGCAAAATTTAGCTAGATGGCCTTTTTGGTGGAACATTTGTAAATTTTGCTATACAAGTGTGCATAGTATGTAGGTGATTTTGTAGCACTAAATTTAGCACACTTGTCCATAAATTTCTTATGGTTATTAATGCATGTTTTCAAAGTTGAATCTAAAGATGAAATATGTTTATTCATAAGATTCAAATCATCATTAGACACATATGTTTATTAGAAGTAGAACATAAATAGTCATTTATAAAAGAAGCAGTATTATTTTTTATGTTCTCAACTTCTAACATGACATTATCTCTTTCATGAGTTAAGCTAGAAATGGATGAGGTCAATTTTTCATTTTTCAAAATTAACATGTCATTATTTTCTTTAAGCATGGTATTTTCTTTTACAATGACATCCAATTTTGACACTAGCTCCTCATGATCGGATTTTAATTCTACATGCTTGCTTTGTAGGTCAATAAAATCTTTATGCAATTTGTTATAGGTATGTAATAATTTTTTACTAGCACAAACAAGTTCATCACTAGATAAATTATTATCGGGTTCGGAACCGCATACCACACTAGGGCAAACGCCTAGTGTCTGTGTGCATGATGAAGCTCCGATATCACTTGAAGAAGAATCCTCCAAACTATATCGGATTTCCTCCAAGTTGCATTGATGTGCTTCTATGAATTTCCATAAATTGTAAGCACTATCAAAATGAACAAACTTGTTAGACATAGATGAATCAAAAGCATTTAGCAAATATTCTAACAAAATATTGTTCATTGTAAACATTCGATGATCATTTTTATTCCACTTGGATTTCTCGGTAGTGGGCATAATATAAGAATCATCTATAATATCTCATAAATCAGAATATTTAGATCCAACAAATAGCTTAAATCTAACACACCATTGGGCATAAGAAAAATTATCCAAACAAGGAGAAATATTAATGGCATAACCTAAACTAGATGCACCGTGCATATCCATAATGTATGTATATATGTGAAAGCAAGATAATAAATAAAATCTAAACAAGATTAGCACAAAAGGATAACTTGGATCTTTAACTCAAGGCGATTAGACCTTAAATCAAAGAGCACCAAGCTCTGATACCAATTGTTAGACACTAGAGGAGGGGTGATTAGGATCTTATGCTAATCTAATCTAATTTTATACCAATTAAAACTTATTAAAAAATTATTCTTGCAAGATAGATATACATTATGTTATGAGCAAGAATATACAATATGAACAAAGAGATATATCCTATATGGTGAAATATATGGAAAGATATATAAACAACACAGGGGAAATAATCTAAACTAAAGATACAAATGTGATAGGGCAATATAAACAATACAACCACACATTATGATCACGGAGTTCGGACCTTCAGTCCTACGTCTTAACTCCCCACTCCCGGGGAGAAATCCACTATCACAACTGAGTTTTTTACGTGCACCCGAATAACATTTACACCACATAATATCGGTTTTTAACGGTCACCGATCAACATTCACAATTGTTCAAGGAGTTCGGTCCTCAC
Organism: Asparagus kiusianus; assembly: GCA_022839385.1. Taxonomy (NCBI): domain Eukaryota; kingdom Viridiplantae; phylum Streptophyta; class Magnoliopsida; order Asparagales; family Asparagaceae; genus Asparagus; species Asparagus kiusianus. Next base: position 10,311 of record BQKN01051204.1, on the reverse strand, counting down.
GACCTATGTCTCCGCTCCTCACCTCGAGGAGATCTCCACTATCACAACTGGATTTTCTACGCTTACCCGAATAATGTTTACACCTCACACTCGGTTTTCTAGCTAACCAAAAACTTTATAATCTCACAATGTAACAAATTTATTCTCTATAATAGATGAGAACTCAATGTAGGCTCACACTCAATGTCACAATCCCACAACCCAAATTATACTATGAATGTAAATACAATAAGCTCAATGGTTGTGTATGAACAAAGAGATAAATCAAGACAAGCTAAACTCAATTAAAATCTAGCTTATGGAAATTAAATCAAACATATAAAAATGCTAGAATTGAGTTTATGAAAAACTTCTCTATAGTTCAAGAGAGAGAAGGAGAAGAGTTGGATGCTCAAACTTCAATAAATGATCTCCTCAAGCTCTTGTGAAATTGATCTCACAAAATAAACTCCTAAATGCTTAAAAACTTCTTAAACAAACTTAAACAATACTTAAACCTTATTAAAACTTTGTTAAAATATTTCTTGGACTCATTATGAAAGATGAGAGCAAGGGGGTATTTATACCCACTCAAAACTTCAGCAAAAACCCGAAGAGAATGACCAAAAAACCCTACAAAAACAGCTATGGGAAATAGCCGTTGGAAGCCAATGATAACTTCGGCCCGCTCAGTGACCGTAGAGGGTTTGTGTTAGAGTAGGCTAAGAAAGCTTCTATCTCATCCTTGCATCGGGCGTCTAGATGCCTCCGATCACGTGGTATGCTCATGAACGATTTGTTAGGAACTGTTCGCATCTAGAATTTAAAAATTAATGGAAGTGAGCATATCCCTACATATATCACTTTAATTTAGGACAAGCGTGTGTGACCGGCTATCAGAGGAAGGCTTCTACCCTATTAGGTATGTAAACGTGTTGTGTATGTATTTATGTATGTTCAAGTGTACTTTCATTTCTTCAAAATTTTGACAGCACCTACCCGCTGTTCTCCGAGTATACTGTAGTAGGAAGGATATACTCATGCATATCCTGTTCGCGGGAAAAATCGTTGCTTTCTTCATCGATTCCATCGTACTCTTAGTAATAGTTTATCGATTACAAAGATCCGGTCTTTTTATAAGATCCGGTTACAACGAAATCAAATAAAAAAAAGAAATAAAAATTACAACTTTTTCCTTGTTTGTCGAACAAATCACGAGCTCCTGTTTTGCGGTCACTCGCTTGCGTGGGTTCTTCGCCTGCGCCGGGTTTATCCGTGGACCACCGTGCGATCTAGATCCGGCCGGATCTACGCAGTATGACGGGCATTATTTCGCCAAGGAAATAATAGCCGGGGGGGATTAGTTCACCAAAGAAATAATCGCCCGATTCTCGGGATCAAAGACCAAGCTTTGATCCGGAGGATGACTGCGTACATCTGAGATCCGGTCCCTCTCGAACTCTTGCCTCATTTGGCGTTAACGATCGCCGAGCACCGGATCTGGAAGAGCAAGTCCTCAAAGTCCCAAAGCTTCAATCTTTTTTAGATCTGAGCCTTGAATCCAGCAGAGCTTCGCCTCTCTAAAATTTCCAACCCTTGAAAATAAACCCCCTCTCCTCTATTTATAGGATTTGAAAGCGGATCTGGGCCCAGATCTGAGCGTGGCCGAGCCACCCATGGGTGGCTCGGCCACCGAGCCACCCATGGGTGGCTCGGCCACCGAGCCACCCTTGGGTGGCTCGACCACCGAGCCACCTTTGGGTGACTCGGTTTTGGCTGGTCTCTTGGTGTTGGTTTTTCCGCCGTTGTATCCGTTTTTTAGTTTTGTGGTTGATTTATCCGGACTTGATTCGTTGACCTGATTTGGTAGTAAATCCGGATCCTGATTTGGCAGTAAATCCACTTTTGAGTTTGAGTCCAAAACTGATCTTGATTCGATCTCGATTCGTCCGAGTCCGCTCTTGGTTGGATGACTCGTTGATTCACTAAACCCTTAGCTTGATTCCGCACGCGAGTGGATTTATTCCGTTGTTTGTGTGCGGTTCGTTAGCCTCGTAGCCTCGTTAATCCGCTTCGTCACGTATCATTTGGCTTCGGTGTTGTGGACTAACGATCGTGTTTGCATACGTCGCCCGATGGTTGGTTTAACGTCGTCGAGCTGTGTTAAGGGACCTATAGGCAGTTTTATACGCCTACAGATACCCCCTCCAAAGTATTTCAGCCTCGTTCTTTTATAGAAGAGTCTGAAATACTTTGGATATGATTGTCCCATCCTTCAATCGGTTATGACGGGATATTTGGAATGGCTTCTGTTCTTAATTCCTTCAGTCCTCCAGGCTATTCGGTGCTTTGTCGAATGTCTTTAAGGGTTCCGGTGCTGCATTTATTGTCTGACCGTCTGTCGGAATTTTGAATTTGAAGTCGATTCTCGATTTCCTAACTTTTTAGCTCGAGTTTGCTATTTCAACATAGAACTGACCATCGATCGTCGGCGTTGAATCTTCATTTGCAACACATTGTCCGGCGTTTGAGCTTCCTTGTGACGCGTTGTCTGGCGTCCAAGCTTCATTACGACGCGTTGTTCGGCGTTCGACACAGTTTATACTCGTACGTCTTCTGGAGTATACACAGTTTAAGCTCTTAAGGAATTGGAGCGAGGCAAATACTTGAGTCACGAGACCAATCTATGGAATTGATGCGTCAATGACTCGTATTTATAGAATTTTTGGCAAATTCTCAGCCCTCAACGGGTTTGATGAGCCTTTACCAACTACCGTTTGAGTCGAGCTAGCATGCGGATTGTTCAAGTCCGTTCCACATGTGACGTTAAGCTAAAAGAGTTAACCCTTTTAGTGCTACGATATTGAATACGTAGACTTCGTCTTTCTCCTGTGAAAAGACTAAACAGCAACGTGTATGAGACGTTGACTTAGGATTTTTGGCAAATCCTCAGCCTTCAACGGATTTGACATGCTCTTACCGACTACCGTTTGAATCGGGCTTACATGCGGATTGTTTTAGTCCGTTCCGCATGTGACGTTGTGCTAAAGGAATGAACTCCCTTAGACTTTGTGCTATGATGTTGAATACATAGGCTTTACCATTTGTTACGGGAATAGGCTACCCGACGACGCGTGTTAGGCATTAACTTTAGGATTTTTGGCTAACCCCCAGCCTTCAACGGATTTGATTAGCCTTTACCGACTACCGTTTGAGTCGGGCTAGCATGTGGATTGTCTAAATCCGTTCCGCATGTGACGTTGTGCTAACGGAATGAACTCCCTTAGACTCTTTGCTACGACTTTGAATACGTAGACTTCGCCATTGTTACGGGAATAGGCTACCCGGCAACGTGTATTAGACGCTGACTTATCCTTACTTAGGTTTCAGGATAAGATACCCCAGAATCGAACTCTGGTGTCTTTTTTCTACGAAGAAAGACTAAACCGGTGGCGCGTGTTAGGCGTCGGCATATCCTTTCTTAGGATTCAGGATTAAATTCCCCGTGCGTGTAAGGCATGGATTTTGGTGTTATTAATAACAACCTGCCACAATGTTGAATATGTAGGCGAGTGTTCTTTTTAACGGTTGAGAACTAACCGGTGATGCGTGTTAGGCGCAGACTTATCCCTGCTTAAGTTTCGGGATAAAATACCCCAGAATCGAACTCTGGTGTCTTCTTCTACGGAGAAAGACTAAACCGGCAGCGCGTGTTAGGTGCAGACTTATCCCTGCTTAGGATTCAGAATAAACTTTCTAGGATAAATCCTAAATTCTTGTAAAAGGATTGGTGTGGGAAGGAAGAATTTTATATTCTATTCCCCGAACAAGGAAGGAAGAATTTTATATTCTATTCCTTGATCCTGGAAATGAAGAATTTTATATTCTATTTCCATTGCAAGAAATAAACTAGAAGTGGGATCTCCACTCCGAGAATCCAGAAGATCTAAATAAGCTTATCTTTTATAGGATTGATTATCTAGATGTGTTTTTTCGTTTATCGAAATGAAATTTCAACTTTGGTTATAACCATGAGGAGATTTAACCAAAGAGAAAAGAGGGGAGTTCTTTCGTCTATCGAAAGGAGGCTCCGAATTGAAAGTGGACCTCTTGTTCGTGGAAAGAATCAAGAGGGGAATTTGTTGGTGGCTTGGACCAGAAAGACACTTTTTGTGGACTCACTGTCAATTGAAATTGATCAGTGAGGGATTTTGATGGTGAAAATGATTTTGGGTTATCCTCTAGAATATTAAGTGTAATATTCTTCAAGGAACTTCCCGATAAATGGGTTATCCTGAATGTACTAAGGATAGTACTTTTTCAGGAACTTCCCATTTATTAGCATTAATTGCCTGACGCCCTCTAGAGAAATTAGGCGGTAAACGCCATTCGAGTAGACTGTGTCTATCACGAACGGCCCTTCCCATTTGGGTTCAAATTTACCTTTCTTCTTGGAGTTGAGGATTATCGGTCGGCGAGCAGCGAGGACCAGATCTCCTTCCTTAAAGCTTCTCTGTCGGACTCTTTTGTTAAAAGCCCTAGATATTCTGGCTTGATAAAATTCAATGTGTTGTTGAGCTTCCAAGCGCCTTTCATCCAACATTTCGAGTTCTTCGAGACGTTTCTGATGTTGTTCTTCGGTCATCATCTCAGTTGCGAGAGCGATCCGAAATGATGGGATTTGAATCTCCAAAGGCAGCATAGCTTCACATCCATATACCAACGAATATGGGGTGGCTCCTGTAGGTGTGCGTATGGTGGTACGATAAGCCCAGAGTGCTTCGCCAAGTTTATCGTCCCAATCTCGTTTATTGGTCTTCACGAGTTTTGACAGGATCTTAATGATCGTCTTGTTAAAAGCCTCAGCTAATCCGTTCGCAGCGGGATAATAAGCTGTTGACGAAACATCTTGAATCTTGAACTTGTCACAGAACCTGACGAAAGCGTTGCTTATGAACTGTGGACCGTTGTCATGAATGATCCGTCTTGGCACGCCGTGTCGGTATATGACATGATGCTTGATGAAGTTGATGACGTTGTTCGTCTTCACTTCTTTAAGCGGAATTGCTTCAGCCCACTTTGAGAAGTAATCTGTGATTGCAAGAATAAATCGATCACCTTTGACTGAAGGGGGAAAGATAGGACCGACAATGTTCATACCCCATGTCTCGAATGGCCAAGACGTGGTTGACGTATGTAATCGCTCCGGTGGTTGGTGCATATAATTTGCATGGACCTGACAAGCGTGACATCCTCGGGCGTATTTGATTGCGTCACGTATCATTGTTGGCAAAAAATATCTCATTCTTCTGATGCGATCATACAGTTTGGGACCAGGCTGATGCGCACCGCATTCTCCTTCGTGTGCTTCCTTAAGAACTTCTTCTGCTTCTTCGTTCGAAAGGCATCGGAGTAGCAAATCATCATACCCTCGACGGTATAATGTACGAGTCTCAGTATTATAGAAGAACCTTGGTGCTCTTCGGCGGATTGATTCCCTTTCTTTTACATCCTCTGGCAGAATACCATATTGGACGTAGTCAATGATGGGAAAACGCCAATCTTGGGACTCAGACCCGATTTGAGTTGAGTTCACCTCCTTGGCGTTTATGTTTCTGTCATCTTCCTCTTCGATATCCATATTGTATATGGGTATGCAGAGTTGATGTGATCTTACTGTGACTAGCAGCTCAGTTTCGGGCGGCTGCGCAAGTGATACTGCTAATGCTGCCAGTGCATCCGCATAAGCGTTCTGGAGACGAGGGATGTATTCAATAAAGAATTCTTCAAAATAATCTGTCATTTTGACGGCCTCCTGGTGGTATGGGATCAGGTATTGTTTCCTGACTTCATACTCTCCACGGACTTGGTTGACTATCAATTGAGAATCCCCGAAAGCTTCGAGATATTCGACCCCCAGCTCCTTGGCGAAACTGAGTCTAATGAGGAGCGCGTTGTACTCAGCTACGTTATTGGAACATGGATCTGTCAGTGAATAAGCCCGAGGCATCACATGCTTCCCCGGGGAAACTAAGACAACTCCAACTCCGGAGGAGACTTTAGGACATCCGGGGGTTACTGCCTTATTAACGGCTCTCGAAGCACCATCAAAGTATAATTGCCATACTTGTTGGTGTGATGTAGTATTAACCTCGTGGGTTTCATCCGGCAAGTCATCATATACTTCTGTCGTATCTGTTGTCGGGTTTGCCGCCAAAAGATCACAAATCGCTTGTCCTTTGACCGACTTCTGCTGTTTGAAGTACAAATCATACTGGGACAAGAGAAGGGCCCACTTCGCCAACCGCCAATTCATAGAGCCCGGTTGAGTCATAAATACCCGTACTGGATTAACGTTAGAGATAACGTAAATCGTCTGTCCGACCAAGTAATGCCGCATCTTTTGTACTGCGAATACCAATGCGAGGCACTCTTTCTCAATCATCGGATATCAGAACTCGGCACCTACCAAAGTCCGACTTAGGTAATAAACTGCCTGTTCGTGACCATTATCATCGTCTTGTGCTAATAAAGCACTTATCGAATGGTTCATCGCCTTGATGTAAATCAAGAACGGTTTACCTGATTTTGGTGCGACGAGAACAGGAGGGTTCGTCAGATACGTTTTGATGTCTTTGAGTGCTTTTTGGCAGGTGTCGTCCCAAATAAATGACACACCTTTCTTGTTTAGCTTAGAGAACGGCTGACACTTCCCAGAAAGATTTGAGATGAACCGCCGGATGTAAGCTAAACGCCCTTGCAATCCTCTGAGTTCTCTTAGATTTCTCGGGGGCTGTAATTCATGTATCGCCTTTACCTTGTCAGGATCAATACGTATGCCTTTAGTGGTGACGACGAATCCAAGGAATTTTTCGCTGGACATTCCAAGGAAGGATTTAGTGGGGTTCATCTTCAATTGATGACTCCGCATGAGATCGAACATCGTCTTCAAGTCCTTGATGTGATCTTCTTTGTTGCGGCTTTTCACAACCAAATCATCAACGTAGCACTCAACCGTTTTCCTGAGATGTTCTTGGAAAATCTTAGTCATTGCTCGTTGGTACGTAGCGCCTGCGTTCTTTAGACCGAAAGGCATCACCGTGTAGCAGAAGACACCGAGGGGTGTTCTGAACGCTGTATGCTTCTCATTATCCGGGTGCATCTTGATTTGGTTATATCCTGAAAAGCCATCCATAAAGGACATTCTCTCAAATCCGCATGTATTATCGATGATGACGTCCGTGATTGGGAGAGGAAAGTCGTCTTTCGGACATGCCGCATTCAGGTCCCTAAAGTCGATTCATATCCTGATTTTACCATTTTTCTTCATGACTGGAATAATATTGGCTAGCCAGTCTGGATGTTGCTCCTCTCGGATAAATCCTGAGTCGATCAATTTCTTAACCTCTGCCTCGATGGCTTCCATAATCTGCGGACGAAACTGTCTCTGCTGTTGTTTGACAGGTTTGGCATCCGTCTTGATATCGAGGCGATGCATTGCCACATTGGGGTCGAGCCCTGGCATGTCCTCATAGTTCCAAGCGAAGACATCGATATATTCCCTGATGAGAGCAATTAATTCCTCTTTCTCATTTGGGGGAAGACTACCGCTGATGAATATGGGCTTTGGGTTGGCCTCATCGCCCATATTAATTTGGACTATTTTGTCTTCAGTGGGGGGTTTCCTTTGTTCAAACCTATCGCCGTACTGCATGTTCAGGTGATGAACCTATGGGTCTTCCCACATTGGCATTTGATCGTCGTCCTCCATTGTGGATGGATCAGCTGTAGTTATGTTCGTCATTAGGGTTTTAAATACTGCCCCCAAACTTGTATCGGAGTCCCATTCTGAGGAATCTGACAGGTACCCATCCTTAGCTTTGTTAGCAATTTGATCGGTAACTTGGCAACCACATTCATCATCAGACGAGGAGACGTAGCCTAAGCCTCTTTTGTGACGGTAATAATCATCCAGTTTCCCTTTTGGTACATATACCGCTTTGGCTGGAATACGGGAACCTCGATCGAAGTATAAACCTTCTCCGAGTGCGAAATCATATCTCTGTTTTTCCATGAGCTTGCGCGCTTCCGGACTATATTTAGATAAATGTCAACCAGGTTTGTCTTCATTCTCATCTTCTCTTAAAAAATGATCAGGTAATGGAAAACTCTCTCCTTTACCGTAAACCACTTCTTTTTCGCCTCCTATTTTGGCAGGAACGATCAGGGTTGTTTCGAAAGAATGCTGGAGGCTTTTCTTTGCTATATAGGACAATCGAAGCGGCATGTATAAATCGGGATTATCATACAATCCCTTTATCACATCATCAAGAGACAGTGAGTACTCTAAATTATCATTTATTTCATTATTGGCAAGTTGTCAGTTACAACTGCCATTTGACGATTGTTCATCGTCAAGATTGATTACAAAGGGTACAATGTCATTAAAAACAAAACCTCCATTGTAATCAAATCCGGCTTCGGTATCAGCTTCTTCTCCGCTGTCCGTGCCCTGGGCCGATGGTTCAGTATCGGATTCGTTACCATAAAAGAGAGAATCGGTGAAATAATTCTCAAACCCTTTGAATGGTTGCTTATCCGCGACCACCGTCCTAACCTTACCATCAGTGTCGACATATTTCAAACACTGATGGAGAGTGGAAGGAATTATAACATTACTATGGATCCAAGGCCGACCCAGTAGTAAGTTATATGATGTCTCAGCATCAATCACGTAACATGTGACTTCCGTCCTCAGATCACCCATTTGACATTTTATCCGGATCTTTCCTAAAGGCCTTGACCCACTGGTGTTGAATCCGTAGATAACAGTGCCTGTAGACACTAATTTGCTGACTGGAATGCCGAGGCTATGCATCAAGCGAAGCGGCATAATACTCACAGCGGAACCCGGATCCACTTGGATTCGGTTGACTTCGCTGGAGCCAATGTACCCGATGAAATACAGGGGTCGATCATGATTCAAATTCTTCGTCTGCATATCCTCTTTGGTGAAGGTAATACAGGGAATGTTCTTAGCCGCTATATTGTATTGTTGAACTAATAGTTCTGGCTCTTCCGGCACCGGCTAGACCCGAGTAAGGAATGCTTCTGAATCTGCCAAGGCCTCTTGTAAGGCTTCCCTGGTCTCATTAGATAACCGCAACAACTCATACAGTATTATCCGCGCTGGAATATTAGCTAGTTGAGCCATGATATCGAAGATGTGCGGAGTGTTCGAGCTCTCCGGTTTATCTCTTCCAATCGGACGATTGAAACGAGACTGCTTCGGATTCTGAACCTCCTGGGGTCTCTTTTCTTTCTGCTTATCCACCGGCTGTCATCGAGCCTCTTCAACCGGTTTAGGAACCGTAATCATCCCCAGCTCCGTGAGAGTTTTGGCTGGTCCCCGTTTAGTCACCCCCTGCTCAGCTAACTGATCACTAGGTGACGGATAGTTGAAGTGGTACTGGTTTCCGCTTCTGGTGGCAAAGACTTCTTGTTCTTCTTGGGAGAGCGGGAAGGTAGGAGCTTTATCACCATCCTCTTCGAAGATTGCAGAAGTAGCATTGCAGGACTTGCCTTTACCCTTCTTGGTCGAGGAAGTCGCCCACTGCTCATCTTCAATAAGATCCGGATGAACCCAGAGTATTTCGCCGTTTGGGGCTGTGTGCGGCACAAGTCCCTTTTGGCGCTATCCATATGGATCATTGTAGGCTGTCTAAAAATCACAATAGATAGTTTATCCCCCATCAAATACCGATGATGGAAGTTACAATCTGACGACTTCCAGAAGGCTACAATTTGAAGACTTTCACGTATATCGCTGAAGGTTACAATCTGACGACCTTCACGACAACCGATGAGAGCTCTAATCAACAGCCTTCACAATCAACATCGGGAGTTACAATCTGACAACTCTCATATTTTCGAGCAGCCAAGGTGAAGATCACTCAACAATGGTCTTTACAACGCTCTACAGAAGAGGTTACAAGCCAACCAACTTCTTCTAAAATGCGGAAGTCATCCCCGCGTTACAATTCTGGAAGTGCACCCGACCTCAGCGTTTCCAAGCTACAACAAGACAAATGCGAACGACCTTCGCGTTCTTGAGGTTTCAACTAACACCCGACCTCAGCGTTTCCAAGCTGCAGCAAGGCAAACGCGAGCGACCCTCGCGTTCTGGATATTCAGCCAACACCCAACTTCGCGTCTCATTTCTAAGACGCGAGTTTAGGATTCTGAACGCCAGATTGGGCGTTTGACTTGTTCAAACACGAGTCGAACGGTTTCAGAACTGATTCCCCACGATCTGAGGAAATCACGCCCACG
>BQKN01051198.1:0-10406 GCA_022839385.1 Asparagus kiusianus | reverse complement strand
TCATAAGCCCCTCACGATTCAATCAGAATCTGTGATTCGGTGGTCAAGAGCTAAAGCGCTCCCGGCACAGGCAAAGATGCCACAAAAGCAGTGATCCAAACAACGATCCTGCGTTTATTTTCTCAAGAGTTGTAATCTTCAATTTTGTTGTGTAAAAGAGTCTTATAAAAAGGCTGTTTTCTTTGAATTTATTGTAATCGACCGAAGATATAATGAATTCGACAACAAGATCAACTTTTGACGAAAACAGCCACGACCGACCCCTCTGCCCTGCTGCTCAAGGAGAGCAAGTGGTTCCACACGGTGGAGGGGACTCACTACTACCTCTCCAGCATGTCGAGGGGGTTCTCGATCGTTGAGCTGCGATCCCTCGCGGTTCCTCGGACGATGAACTGGGAGCTGACCCCAACTCAAGACGGGGTCACTTGTGGCATTTTCATGGGCTCTACTACCGGATATGGAGTGGATGGCTCATGCAAGCGTGTGACGGGTCTGCGTCCCGGCTTAATGTCTGCTGAACTACCCATGGGGAATCGATATCAGCGGCGGAGACCTTCCGTCATCGCTTCTTCCGAGTCGGGGGGAGCTTTCCCCCGAAGGATTTCAGAGCTCCGGGGTGGGTCTATTCTGCACCCGGCAGCGACACTTGGTGGTCAAAGATCGTTGACCGTGTTCTGGCTGAGAATGCCGATCTCAAGAATACGGAGCTGTACGTTGCCATCGAAGCCACACGACATGGCTTGCGGATCAACGCTTCTCAGTTTCACAGCATTCTGGAGCTGTATTGTGCGGAAAGCGGCACATTCTTCACCCCCAATGGTGAGCTTGGCCTCACCCCTCATGAGATGCACGACGTGTCGGGCCTGCCCCTGGGGGACTTTCCTTACGAGGAGTACGTCCCCGATCAAGCTGAGATCGATCAGCTGTTAAGCCATTCGCCCTCGGCGGTTGGAACTTTGTGGGAGTTACTCTGCCACTACCACATCTGCCTCAGCACCTTGGGGGCAGCAGATCATAGAGGGAAGAAGAAGGGGATCAGCCACAAGAACTGGGCTGATTATCTGTTCCCGGGGAACGACGTCAAGGGGCAGCCCGCCCTCCCATTAGGTGTATGCGACCAGTCCGAAGTGGAGGTGAGGATGGCCGAAGAGGGGGGCATCATGACTCTCGACCATGATGAAGGCGGGTTTAAGTCTGGTACCGTCTTCCACTCTTTCCACCATCAGGCGAAGTCACCTATCTCGGGGAAGGCGCTGCTTGTAGGGTTCCTCATGTTGTGGCTGAAGAGGTGCGTAATCCCCACTCACTCTTTCGAGGCTCTTCCCGTGGAGGTTGTATACCCGACGGTTTGCTTAGCTCATGAGAAGTCTTATTCCCTGGTATCGGCGACGATAGCTTGCATCCATCGGGGGCTTCGTACCCTGACGGCCCAGTTCTGCCGTGTGTCGACTATCGACGAGGGAGGAGGAGAGGTTACCAGGACTCCCAACCCCAGGGTGGGGCTGCCGTATACCTATCTGATGGCGTGGTTCGTATACCACTGTGAGTGCTTGATGAGTGCTCCAGCGGCGCTCCAAGGCGATAAGTTTGTCCCGTTCGTCCAGCGCTTGGAGAAGTGCTCCTGGAAGTGCAAGGATATCCCTGATGCAAGGAAGATGCTCTCCTACTTTGGGAATTACAACTTTTGCCGCTCTTTTCCTTATTTCAGCGGGGGCGGATACGGAGAATCTCTCAGGGATGCGCCGACGGCGGACCACTACACGATCCTCCCTCGCGGCGCCTTTCGTTGGTTGATAAACATCCGACCTGGGTACCACCTTCTGAGAATGGGCTCGTCGTGCTATCTCGAACCATACATCCCCTGCAGGTTCGCCCGCCAGTTTGGGTACGACCAATTGTATGTGGGCAACGTCAACCCTCACCTGCGCTTTGAAGGAGGGCTGGTGGACGGAGCTCGAGGGTGGTTCTGGACTCACGCCGGCGGTACCGACGCCCGTTTTGAGTTACCTTCGAAGGATCGTGACCTGCACCATACGCTCTCGTACTGTTGGTGGTATCGGGGCGCCAGTGCTGATCCCGTCGACTTCCGGTTTCAGAGCTCGTGCCTGGCGGAACGCGGGCGTCGCCCAAGAGGAGCTCCTCGACCTTCGAGGCGGAGGGGTCGTGCAGCGGCTAGGGAGCTGCTCATGGGAGGCCCTGTAGGAGATTCTAAGGGTGAGGGCGCGGGCACAGATGAATCTGAGGCGCCTGAAGCACGAGTTCTTTCTCCCAGTCTTCCTCTAGATTCCCAAGGCGAGCAGAGGGAGCCTGTTGAGTTGACCCGGGCGAGCCAGCACCTGGAGCGAGCCCGTAGTGAGATTGCTGGGCGTATGGGAGCGCCCCTCTTATCTCCGAGTAGTTCGTTGCTCTCGAAACGGCAGCGAGAAGCGGCGGAGAGCTCTAGAGTGGAAGTGGCCAAGAGGGCCCGTGGTGAGGAGACTATGGTGACCACTAGAGCTGCGGCTGGTCGGGCTGGTACTGTCTCTGGGGCGGACATTGCTCAACCTGCTCCTTCTGCTGCGCCGCAGGTGGCTCCGGCGATTTTGAAGGACATGCTCCCTTCATCCGGTGTGGAGTCACAGGCGGGGGTCTCAACGACTCCTGTCTCTGTACCGAGAGGTAGTCTTTCGATACGATGTCCTTGTGTACGAGGTTAGATTCGTATTTTCTGACTGTTCATATCGAACTCGTGCAGTTGAGAAAGTGATCCCCATCCCTTCTGACGAAGACGAGGGGAGTGGAGATGAAAGAGAACCAGGGGGTTCAGGTAAGCATGAGTTTCATTGCTGTTGGCCCTTCTAGGCCAAGGGGATACTAATGGTTATCATTTTCCTTGTATCCGCAGTTGGCCCCTCCCATGAAAGTGCTGGCAAGGAGGATCCTCCCTCTTGGGAGGGTCATTCTGGCGAATCCGAGACGGATGACAACGCCTCCATTCACGAGGCGCTATCAAGTGAGGAGGAGGTGGTGGTCCCTGTGGATCGACCAGGGGAACCCCCACCTTCGAGGGGACACCGGTCGGGGGTGAGCGCTCAGCGCGAGAGTCTCCTGCTCAAGGGGGAACTCCCGTTGGGCTGACGGTCACTTCCTCACCGGCGTTGGTGACCTGTGACTCTGCCACTGCCATTCTGGCGGCGCCAGCGATTGTTCCGGCTCCGGCAGCGCCGGTCGTCGCTTCTGCGATCGTGACTACCGATACTCCGACTGTGGCTTCATCCTCTGTCGAAGATGCCTCTCTCTCTCCTATGGAATGCTGGCGAAAGAAGCAGGTGGCGCGGGCTGTGGCTAATTTTGAAGACACTCTGGCCCACTGCACTCGGTAGGTTTTGGAGGGGAATTGTCCCTTCGAGGAATTCAAGGAAGTTCTCGAGGACGATGCATCCTTCTTGCGTAAGAGGCTTGGTATCACCGCGGCGAGACCCTACTTTCAGCGCCTGAACGCAGTGGAGGTGGCGGTGCAGCAGCTGCTCACTCTTCGTGCGGAGAGTTCCAATCTCTTTGATCTCGCCTCTCGCGAAGTTCGAGTAACTATGGCGGACCGGGATCGCCGCCTGGATGAGAATCTGACGCTGGAGTTAAAGTTGTCAGCGGAGCTGGAGCAGGCCGAAGCCGAGGATGCACGGGTGGCTCGCGAGCAAGAGACGGTTGATAGCCGGTTCTCCCGACTTGCCTTCGAAGTGGAGAGGCTGAAACAGGTCATAGCTGACGCGCAGGCCTCTCTGGCTGTTCAAGGGGAGGCCCTCGATCAGGTGGCAAAGGAGTTGGAGAGCGTTGAGTCCCGTCGGCAGTTGACTACTGACTCGGTTGGGGAGAAGGCTCGAGCCCTCAAGGATGTCAAGGTGGCCATTCAAGACTTGATCTTGTGCACGGAGGAAGAGATTCGCCGAGAGGTCTTAAGGAGGCTTGAGCTCCGCCATGCTGAAAAGATTCGTGAGGTGGAACTGCGGTTGAAATCCTTGTAATTCGCCTTAAAAAATTTTTTTTTTGCTGTAACAGGACTTCTTTTTCATGAATGAAATTATCCTTTTGTTTCTGGCGATTATGGCTTGTGTGCATACTACATTTAATATAGATATTTTAGTGCACTAATTGATGCCAATGTTTGAGGGAAATTCCCCTTGGCGGGTTCCAGCTACAGACCCGTTTCGCCTGTTGGCGAATCTTGCAAATTGACGAACTCGCAGTTGCTCTGTTAACGGCGATTCTAGATACAGGTGGACTCCGCTTTTAGCGGGTCGTGTGTCCTCCCACGTGTATATCAGTTACGGAGGCGTGGGTGCGCCGTCTTGCCTTAATTGCAGTGCGATGGGTCTCTTCGTCCTTCGCGTCCGATCTGGGCCGTTGGTTAGAGATCATGCTCCGAAACTGCCGAATCTCAATCATTCATATAGGATGCGGGATATTCGGCTTCCTCCTTAACTGTTCGGGACTGAAGGGTCCAATCGAACTGCACATAACCTCCTAGGATCGGGGTATTTTAGTACCTTTTCCCTTCGTCAAGAAAAGCCAAGGCTTTTTCATCGTTCCTCTCAGAAGAGATCCTGATTACCTTGTGTCTCCCAGATGGCGCCGAAGACGAAGAGGGTTACTTCCAAGAAGAGGAAGGAGGCGTCTTCCTCGGGTGCGGCCAGAGCGGCCGCTGCCGAAGGTATGTTCCCAGTTCAAACCCTGTTTAGACATGGATAGGTATCTCTTGCTTAGATCCCTCTTTCATGCTCTTACTGTGCTTCTCAGTCCACGATGATGCACCGCTTCCTGAGGAGCACGAGGCGGAACCCATCTTGATATCTGATGACGAGCCCGAGAGCCTGGAGGCTCCTCCTGCCCAAGGTTCTGCTCCGCAACCAGGAATGGAACCTTGCCTCGAGGTTCCCCCAATCGCAATGCTCGCCCCCGGTCAAAAGCCTACTCCCCCTGGCTCCTCATCTTGGTAGGCCCGCGTCGAGGAGTTCGAGAACGCCGTGAGACAGGTAATTTCTCTTGTCGATCTCGGCTTGGGTAGTTTTGCTAGTTTCAAGCAATCTCTCCTGGACCGTGCGGTAGACATTCGACGATCGGGCGAAAATCGGCTTTTCACCCGTTGTATGCGAGAACTTCGTCTTCTGGAGTCGCGTATGACAGGGCTAGAGGCATTGCTGCGGGAAGGCCCGGACGTGGAGTCTTGTTTGGCTCATTTCCGACGTCTGGAGGCCCAGGAACAGGAGGTCCGCTTCAAAGAAATTGCTGACTCGGAATCCATCACCAATTTCTGGGTGAGCCAACAACAGCAGTTGGGGGATCAAGTTATCGACCTTAATCGCACCATGGCTCGCCTGAGAGCCGAATTGAGGCAGGTGGAGACGAATTGGAAGGAGCTCCAATCCGATGTTGTCAAGGTCAGCAAGAAAGCTGAGGAGGAAACTCAACGTCTTCAAGCCTTGCGTGAGAAGGATGCCGCCGCCAGATCGAGCTTTGAGGATCGCATCAGGAAGGCGGCCGAGGACAAGGCTCGTGAGGACTTCGCAAGGAAGGTGGCATTGGCCAAGGAAGACATTTCTTCTTTCAGTGTGTTTGATTAGGATCTCCACCATGTATTCATGTTTAAGACACTTTGTTTATTTGTCTTGCTTTTGAAACTATATCACGACTTTGTTCAGATGTATTATCTTAAACACTGGGTGCATGTTTTGCTTCTTCGAACGTAATATCATGACTTTCGTGATTTGCAAAAAACATAACTTTGTTCAAATGTACTGTCTAGAAGCATTTGAGGCAGTTTGTGTTCTTTCTCGTCGTGTTCCTTTTGGATATAACCCCTTCAATATTTCTTTTAGCATAGCCATCAGCGGTTTCAGGTCGCAACACTTGGGTGAAAACTCAACTCAAATACGGGTCAGCAAATTCGCCGAGAGAGTCGTGTTAAACCGTCGGTGAGTTCGCCGTGAGGATCAACTTCGACTGTTGGCGAATTCGAACCGTGGGTGAATCTCTAGTATTGGCGGATTTGTGCCGATGTCGCTGGTGAATTTAGAACGCAAGCGAGACTCCCGAAAAGGCGAGTTTAGGTTGTAGGCGAAATCTCGTGCCACGCGTCTTCCAGCGGGCCCAAATGCTTGCCAGCTAAGGAATTAAAGACGTGTCATTGCCCATTGATGGCGAAGTGACAGGGTGCCTTGCTTCTTAGGCTTCATCCGATCGGTCGGTTCGGGTCTCGAGAAGCGGGGCTTTAAATGGTGCTGAGCCCGAAGCGCCGCGAGGCATCTGGACCGTTCGATCGTTCGAGGGGACAGACCGTGATCATCAGATTTTCAGATATATTCCCCGTACTCGCCGTTTCTTCAGCCACGCTCCTTCTTTTTCGAGAAAAGTCTGCGAGACGAAAGATCACCGTCGCAAACCCTTCCACTCCATGGCCTCCGACTCCGAACATAGTGTGTCCGAAGAGGTGGGTTCTTCCGCCACCATGGTTAATATTGACGCCCCACCGGCTTCTCCCGTGGGTTCAGCCCAAGGGTCTTCCGTTCCAGATCCCTTGGCTCACCCAGCGTTCGTCCCCCTTGTGCGGCTGGAGGACTTGGTACGGGGGGTAGCCCTTGAGGTCGGGGTGGGCGCCGGCCGGTACTATGATGTGCTTCCCCTCGTGGAAGCGGGCTTAAGGGAGATCCGCCGGTCGGGCGATGTCTCGCTCGCACGCAACTGCGAGCAGGAGCTCCATCGAGTGGAGGAGTGGATGTATCGCCTCGAAGAGGCGGTCCACGAAGATCCTTCCAACGTACCGCCGCCTATCTCCCTGCGCCTGCTGCTCGAGCGCGAAGAAAGGACGAAGCAGATCCTGGCGAAGGAGGCCGAGCTCCGACGTCTGCGAAAGCGGCACCAAACGGTGCTGGACCGGATGGACGCCTACCTGGACCGGGCTTTCTTTGAGGACGCCGGCATTCCCCGCGGCGAGGCGAAGTTGCAGGAGCGTTCGCGCAAGGCGGGGAAGCTCGGAGAGGCTGCCAGGGAGGTGGAGAGGGCGCTGCAGCTCCTTCGTCAGGAAGAGGAGGACAGCGAAGCAGATTTGGCGAGGCGGCAGCAGCAGCAGAGGGAGAAGGCGAAGATCCATCGTGAGAAGGCCCTCGCGAAAGCCAAGGCCAAAATTGGGTCCTTTAGCTTGTTGAAATTTCTGTAATGCTCTGTTTGCTTAAATCTGTTCTTTTGTTCCTCTTTTCTTTTGCTGTTTTGTCAACTTAGTCGGTGCTTCAAGCACCGTAACTTGAAAAACTTATGCGTGTAAACTTTGGCCCATAATGGCCTTAAGCTCTTGCTTATCTTCGTTTCATATGCATAGTTTTCTGCCTTTTCTTCCTGTTTGTGTTGTTCTGGCATTTGAGTTGGATTTGTTGAGCACTTGACTGTCTGTTCTGAACTTAGTCATTTTGGGCTCTTGTTCTGCTCTCGGTTGCTTACAGCGTGGGATCGGGTTGACTCCGATTTTTGCGTTGTAGCTCCAGTGGGATTAAGAGAGTAACACTCGGCCTGCAGCAGAGGAGAATTGTTCGCTCCTGTGGCCGACTGAAGAACTCAATTTCGACTTGCCACTCGGCAAGTTATCGCTTGAGGAATCGGCAGAGATGCCGTCTGCCGAATTGCTCTTAACAGTCGTCACCGTCTGAATAGGCGACGACAGATGATGATCGAATCATCAGGGATGTAAGAATATGACTTGTGATCGTTGTAGGGGCCATCGCGTGGTAGGCCGCTACCCATCAGTTATCCTACGAGAATGTTAGGATAGCTGGAATAGGCTAAATAGTTCAGGGACGTAGGAGTGTGACTATTGACAGAAGTAATAACCTGCTGCGTAGTAGGCTATCGTCTAGGCTATGTTATTCGTAGGAATAACGGCACCAATCATCAGAGGTGATCATTAACCTGATGGGGGTTTTGTCACGATTGGAGTGACTATGGGGGACCTACCATTCTTATGAAGAGGATTGGTAAGTAGATTGTGTCAGAGGTTTAATGTTAACGTGACAGGGAATGTCGTGATTGGAACGACTTTGGGGACCCACCATCCTCTGGAAGAGGATTGGTAAGTGGATTGTGTCAGAGGTTTAATGTTAACGTGACAGGGAATGTCGTGATTGGAACGACTTTGGGGACCCACCATCCTCTGGAAGAGGATTGGCGAGTTGATTTGGTTTGTCGTGGTATGAACGACTTTAGTGGATCCGCCATTTCGTTGAGAGGATAGGCGAATTGAAGTGGTTTGCCGTGGTATGAACGACTTTAGTGGATCCGCCATCTCGTTGAAAGGATAGGCGAATTGAAGTGGTTTGTCATGGTATGAACGACTTTAGTGGATCCGCCATCTCGTTGAGAGGATAGGCGAATTGAAGTGGTTTGTCGTGGTATGAACGACTTTAGTGGATCCGCCATTTCGTTGAGAGGATAGGCGAATTGAAGTGGTTTGCCGTGGTATGAACGACTTTAGTGGATCCGCCATCTCGTTGAGAGGATAGGCGAATTGAAGTGGTTTGCCGTGGTATGAACGACTTTAGTGGATCCGCCATCTCGTTGAGAGGATAGGCGAATTGAATTCCGCCAGAGGCTTTCGCCATAACGGGTAGAGTAGGGATAGTTTAGCCTCGTATACCAGTTGGAGGGCTTGAGAACCAGTTTATACTCATGTACTTGTGGGAGTTAGTGAAGAAGAACTAAGGGTAGTACTTTTTCAAGTATTTACCGTTGATAGGCATCATGATCTTGTCACCATTGGGCTTGACGAGGCGGTAGGCCCCATTCGAATAGACTATTTCTATTACGAACGGACCCTCCCATTTAGATTGAAATTTGCCTTTCTTCTTGGAGGTGAGAATCATTGGTCGGCGAACGGCCAACACCAGCTCTCCTTCCTTGAAGGCTCGGCGCCTGACTTTCTTGTCGAAAGCCTTCGCCATCCGGGCTTGGTAGAACTCAATATGCTGTTGAGCTTCTAGTCGCTTGTCGTCCAACGCCTCGAGCTCGGCGAGTCGTTGTCGGTGATTGTCTTCCACCGTCATCCCCACTGCCAAAGCGACGCGGAGGGACGGGATCTGAATCTCTAATGGCAATACGGCCTCACAGCCGTATACCAAGGAGTAGGGCGTATGGCCAGTCGGCGTGCGAACCGTGGTGCGATACGCCCACAAACTTTAGCCAAGTTTCTCGTTCCAGTCGCGTTTGCTGGTTGAGGTCAACTTGGTCAAAATTTTGATGATCGTTTTGTTGAAGGCCTCTGCCAAACCATTTGTTGACGGGTTATAGGCCGTGGACGAGAGATTCTGCATTCGGAACTTGTCGCAGAACCTGGTGAATGCATGACTGACAAATTGCGTACCATTGTCGTGAATGATACGTCGTGGTACGCCGTACCGGTAAATGACGTGGTGTTTGATGAACTTAATCACATCGTTAGTCTTGACTTCTCTCAAGGGGACGGCTTCGGCCCACTTAGAGAAGTAGTCAGTGATCGCAAGAATGAAGCGATGACCTCTAGCCGATGGCGGGGATATTGGTCCAACTATGTCCATCCCCCATGCCTCGAAAGGCCACGAAGCCTTTGTTGGGTGTAGGTCTTCAGGTGGCTGGTGCATATAGTTGGCGTGAATCTGGCATTCGTGGCAGCGCTTTGCGTAGGCGACGGCGTCTTGAACCATCCCAGGCCAAAAGTAACCAGTCCTTCGTAGGCGATCCCAAAGTTTGGGTCCGGGCTGGTGAGCTCCGCCGATGCCGTCGTGGGCCTCGCGTAGAGCCTCCTGTGCTTCCACTCTCGAGAGACATCGAAGCAACAAGCCGTCGTATGACCTTCAATACAACGTCTTGGTGATCGAGTCGTAGTAGAATCTCGTAGCACGTCTCCGGACGGACTCTCGCTCCTTTGCATCCTCGGGCAATACTCCGTATAGGACGTAATCGATGATCGGGAGGCGCCAGTCCTCAGCACTGGGCTGATCGGAGACTTGATGGGTGGCGTTTGCTTCTGGAGCGTCTTTTAGTCGGAAGAGCTTCCTGCTCGCTGTAGGCGTATAAAATTGCCTATAGGTCCCTTAGCTTAGCTCAGCACGATGATTCGACAAAACAACGGACATTCGAGCGACGAAGCGACGAGGCACGTAAGCAACGGAATACGTTCGCGTGCGGGACCAAACTGACGGTTCGGAAAGTTAACGAGTCGTCCAACAACAAAACGGACTTAAACTCAAACACCGAAGCGGAGCTACTGCCAAATGAAGATTCGGGGAATCGAATCAAGACTTGAACAAATCAACGAAAGGTCGAGGCGACAAGGCACACGAACAATGGAACACGTACGCACGTGGAATCGAACCAACGTTTCGGGGAATCACCGAGTCATCTAAACAAGA
>BQKN01051194.1:0-15728 GCA_022839385.1 Asparagus kiusianus | reverse complement strand
TTTTTCAGACACCACCTCCTTTTTAGTTCTTTGCGCTTGTTGCCGGAGAGCACGAGCGCGGGTAGCCTTCTCTTTTCGCCTCTGTATCCGTTCCTTCAGGGTTGAACGGGCCTTTTTGACGAGGGTCCATTCCTCCGTCGTAAGTTTTGCAGAAATATGGTTATTTTGCCGCTGAGGCAACTGAGTCATTTTCTGTTTTCTCGACTCTAGGTCTGTATAGTAGTGGACCCCGTCGGTTTGTTGCATGGCCTTAGCCAATTGTCGAGCACGACGCTGACGTTGTCTCTGACGAGCTCTCTTCGTCAGCACCGGTGAGCAATTCATTGACTCCGTAATTGGTGTGGAGCCACTTGGAGCAGAAGTGTTGCGGACGATTTCCTTAGCAACGATAGGGTGAGAATCTTCATCTGCAGCTTTCATTGTCACTGCAGACTTGAGAGTGTTCCTGGAAGAGGAAGTCCTCCTGCACTTGCGCGGGGAGGGAGATTTTGAAGACGAGGATGATAAGTACTCCTCGAATTTCGCCTGATCGAATTCGTATTCGATCTCCTCGCTGACGATGATCTTTATCGGCTGCGACACGGCGGCTTCGGCAGCGAAGCCGCTGGCTCCCACTGTGGTCGCCAGTTTGTTTTCGTCAAAAGTTGCTTTCATTGATGATTCCATTAATCTTCTTTTGATTACAGAGAATTACAATAAAAAAATAAGAAAATTACAACTTTTAAAGAAAATAACACAGAATTCGTTTGTCGAATACTGCTTTTGTGGGACTTTGCCTGTGCCGGGAACGCTTTGGTTCGTGGACCACCGAATCTCAGATCGTGAGAGGGGGGGGATATGATTCTTCCTTCGTTATCGAAGTCAGAATTGAAAACGATATCTTATCGATGTAAGATAGTCGTTCTTCTTGAAAACAAGTCTAAGCCTGAATGTCAAGGAATCGCTCCAGGAACTGAAATCTCTGCTCTCTCTGCTCTGGAATGCTCTAACAAATGCTCGATCCCCGTCAGAAGTGACCCTAGGGGGGTATTTATAGCCTCAGGGGTCTGTAACTGCAAAAACACAACTCGATAACAAGTCAGTACGGCGCGACAGTGTTTTACTGTCTCGCTAGTCGAGACAGCATTTGCTGTCTCGCCCAGCGCGACAGAAAATTTACTATCGCGCCCAGCGAGACAGTAAAAAGCTGTCGCGCCCAACGAATATTCTTGGCAGTTTTGCTGTAACTGCCTCCCCACGTTTCAAACTCCGTTATTTTGGCAGTTATTCGCTTGATTTTCGCCCACGTTGTTTCCCACGTCCCTTGGCAGTTAATGGACACGTGTAGGGCAGTTATTGGGGTGGTTATTTGACCATTTCAATGCTGTAGACAGCAAATTTACTGTCTCACTGGCGAGACAGTAAATACTGTCTCGCTGAGCGAGACAGCAAATGCTGTCTCGACCGGCGCGACAGCAAATGCTGTCTCGACCGGCGCGACAGTAAAAGACTGTCTCGCTGGCGAGACAGCAAAAGACTGTCTCGCTGGCGAGACAGCAAAAATTGTGGGTTTTGGGTTATTTTCCCAGTTTTGAGTGGTTTTCTGTGTTGGGATATCCATTAGCATTTTTTGACGCCTACACCGGTCAGTCGTTGGCACCCTTCGTGAGCCCGCCTTCGAATGGTACCGACGTCTCAAGCCAGGGAGCATCAAGTGCTGGGATGACATGGAAAATTTATTCCTCAACAATTTCTTCGATGATGACACCGAAGTGTCAATCGGAACCCTTCTGGATGAGAAACAAAAAGACGGAGAGTCAGTTGATAATTTTATCAAGCGCTTCCGCAACAAGGCAATAAATTATAGAGATCCTATTACAGGAGAGTTCATCCTACAAACATGCCATAATAATCTCTTCATCGATGTCCTGGAAGCCTTGGGGGTCGTACCATCCAAAACTTGGAAAGAATTAAAACTACGTGGCGAACAAGCTGAACACTTTCTTAAAAGAAAGAAAGTTGAGAGAAATCAACCAACGATATCTACAACCGTTGTGAATGGGACTCTCGATCCAAAATTACAAAAGAAATATTCTTTCGAAGATGATGAAGCTCCAGCCATCTTGAAATACCTTCTCACCAATGACAAAATCGAGCTGCCACCTATTAAAGATCAAGAGGGAGCTAAGAGGATTATGGATCCAAACTACTGTGCATACCACAGAAGGATTCTTCGTCCCACCAAAATTTGCTTTGGACTCAAAAACAAAATCCAAGCCTTAATTGATTCCGGTGTCATAACAGCGAAACAAGCCAAATAAAGACGACCTCTACTCCATTGGGTACACGAGTATAAACTATTTCCCCTAACTCCGAAGAGTATACGAGTATAAACTGCTTCCCCATGTAACTCCAAAAGGTATACGAGTATAAACTGTTTCCCGAACCTCCGACCGATATAAGGTTAAAAAATTGCTTCCAAATATGATTAGACTCAGGATCACCTGAAAGCTGGGGGTGGATATGAGGTTATCATGGCTAAATACAAAGACAGGAACCAAGACCTGATTCTATATCAAGAACAGCAACGTTGCTCACAAACGAGAAGTTCTTGAAAAAGTACTATCCCTAGTACATTCAGGATAACCTATTTAACGGGAAGTTTCTGGAGAATACTATATATGATATTCTTAAGGATAACCCAAAACTAATCGATTATTCAAGGTGAAAACCAATCATCTGAATAATCTACACTTAATCATGACAAAAAAATGATTAAGAACCTCCCACTGTGGCTATTTAATCATGTCTAAAATGATTAAAACCCTCTCACCGTGTTTTTTAGAGTACTTTTTCATTGAGATGAGATTTAATGACTTCATCAAGTCGATCTTCCCTCACAAAACTCTAAAATCATTCATCTATTGCTTAGTTGGTTTCAATCGTCGGGATTAATTTTGCCAACTCCCACTGTGACTTTCCAAGCACTTTATCGTTGAGATGAGATTTAATGACCTCATTGGGTTAGTCATTCCTCACGAAACTCCTACGGTCTAATTGCAGAGTGCTTGATAATTCACAGTCCTCCACCATAAAATTCCTCACCGATCAAATTAACTGAGGGTGGGTCCATCAAAATACTTTGTGGTTAAATCCCCCTGAACTCCCGCTATATCCAAGCCTTTAACATTCCCACTATTGAACTCTGACACAACACTCAAAATTTCAATCCATGATAATTGGCAAACCCCCTTTACTCACTGGTTACCAAAAACCTCCTCTGAGTGATTTGTGCAAATTTACATTCCTACTGTTATTTGTACCTCCACTCCCTCCGTTTGCTTGGTCAAACCTTTAAACAGTTAAGACCAAAACCAAAATCCCCTCTCGATTCCTTCCATGAACGAGAGGTCCATAAATTAAGCGATCAAACCTTTAAACAGTTAGGATCGTATCAAACTACCACCTGGTCAAACTTTTAAACAGTTAGGACCAAAGCCAAAATCCCCTCTCGATTCCTTCCATGAACGAGAGGTCCACAAATCGAATGATCAAACCTTTTAACAGTTAGGGTCGTCTCAAACTCCTGTTTGGTCAAACCTTATTACAGTTAAGACCATAACCAGAATCTTCTCTCGATTCATTCCACGAACGAGGGGTCCATTTCCAAGTTGAATAATCAAACCTTATGACAGTTAGGATTATTCAAACTCATCCAGATTCTTTAAGTGGAGATCCCACTTTGAGTTTTCTTTAGACCAGGAGATAGAATATAAAATTCTTCCTCTCCATCATCGGGTTCATCTCTACCAACAAAAAAGAGACCAGGAGATAGAATATAAAATTCTTCCTCTCCATCATCGGGTTCATCTCTACCAAAAAAAAGAGACCAGGAGATAGAATATAAAATTCTTCCTCTTCATCATCGGGTTCATCTCTACCAACAAAAAAGAGACCATGATACTCCAATAGGTACACGAGTCTAAACTATTTTTCTACTATCAATAGGAAGTTTCTAGAGAATATCACTCAGAATATTCTTAAGAATAACCTGTAACCTCCCAATGAATACATGAGTATAAACTGTGTTCTTATGAAGACTGATACAGTAATAAACAATAACGATTCGGCGACGAAAGCTGAATTCACAAAAACAAAATTCCAACTCCAGATCTCGACAATGGTCAAGCGATAAACGCAGTACTGGAAAAATCTTGGCTATTCTACAAAGCACTGAGTTGAAGCCATTTACAGGTCCTTCTACACGATCTACTCAACCAAGCACGGAAGGGATCGTAAGTAAGACCTGTCTTATCCAAAGTGTCCCAGACTCCTCTATAAAGGAATGAGTCTGGAATACTTTGGAGGGGGTATCTGTAGGCATCAAAAAATACTAATAGATATCCAAACATAGAAAAGATCACCCAAAGGATCACATACAGTGTTTTACTGTCTCACAGCAAGACAATATTGTCTGTCTCGGCCAGCGAGACAGCATTTGCTGTCTCGGCCAGCGAGACAGCATTTACTGTCTCGGCCAGCGAGACAGCATTTACTGTCTCGCACGCAAGACAGTTCTGAGGCGGTTAAAAATTGTTGAAATAACTGCCACACATGTGTACATTAACTGTCAAAGAACGTGGGAAACATCATGGGAGAGAATCACGTGGATAACTACCAAAATAACGGAGTTTGAAACGTGGAAAGACAGTTACAATGGAAACCGCCAGGCAGTTGGATTTTCCGAGGCAGTCTTTACTGTCTCGGAAGCCGAGACAGCAAACACTGTCTCGGTTGCCGAGACAGCAAACACTGTCTCGCAGACATCTTTTCTCTAGAACTTGGTATTTTCAGTTAAATTTCTCCTGGAGGCTATAAATACCCCCGCAGGGCCATTATTTACAGGGCTGGGCATTTTTGGAGCAGACAGAGCAGAGTACTTGAGCTTCTGGCAATTCCTTGAGATTCGAGCTTTGACTTGATCTTAAGAAGAGTGATCTTCTTACTTTGATAAGATCTTCACTTTAAATTCCTACTTCGATAAACGAAGGAAGAATCCCCAAAGCCTTCACGATTCAATCAGAATCTGTGATTCGGTGGTCCACAGGCTAACGCACCCCCGGCACAGGCAAAGATCCCACGCAAGCAGCGATCCAAACAACGATTCTGCGTTTGTTTCTAAAAAGTTGTAATTTTTCTTTTGTTGTGTAAAAGAAGTCTTATAAAAAGACCATCTCTTTCGAATTTGTTATAATCGATCGAAGATATGATGAATTCCATAACAAAACCAACTTTTGATGAAAACAACTAGACTATCAGAATTTTGATAGTGATCGTAATGAAGAAGAGATCTGTTTAGTCTATAACGTATATTCTAAAATGTTCCTAGTCGATGAAGTGTAGAGAAAGGACATCATCACTTTGGTAAAGACTAGTATATACTCTATTTGTCCTTTAGAAGGATGATGATCCATCTCTTAGATCATTTATGCTGAGACATCAAGATACAGTATACAGGTGATTCATTAGTGAATGAGTTGACTGAACGGCTCACTAAGAATGTCTAGTTGATAATTAAACTTAATTGTCAAATAGAAGTTCTCAAGTGATATAGTATAAAATAGTCTTTTGACCTGAGGCATGAGTACAATATCTTACATATCAGTATAGGTGTATTTAGACTTTTACCTAACCA
The DNA here is from genome assembly GCA_022839385.1 of Asparagus kiusianus. Classification (NCBI taxonomy): domain Eukaryota; kingdom Viridiplantae; phylum Streptophyta; class Magnoliopsida; order Asparagales; family Asparagaceae; genus Asparagus; species Asparagus kiusianus. The sequence goes on along the minus strand of BQKN01051194.1, from coordinate 10,054 downwards.
CAGTTCTCATTGAGTTGTGCACAACAGTTCTTGTTGGGTGCATCCCGAGACATAAATAGATATTAAGATGCTAAGATGGGATTCGTCTCTCCCAGTATAGGGGGTTGATGTCATAAGATTGTTTGATATAACTATAGCCTAAAAATCCTTGGCCAAGGTAAATAAGATAAATTGAGTGTCAGTTTGATCTTAAAGATTATAAGTTTAATATATATAATTACTAATCGAGCTATTAGGGTTTGATAGTTTTCCATACCCTAGGCTTTATAGTTTCACATGGTTTGACGAAGAGACCGGATTGTATAATATTATCACTGAGTGGTCCTGATAAAATTGTGTAAGCATCTTGTAGACATTTATCACAGTTTATACCCGGGTAGTCTTCATGTGTAGCTAGCATATCTGTTGTACTTGTGGATATGATCCATTGCCGAGTCTTAAGTTAGACCCTAGAGTCACACCAAACGTGTACTTGAATCCTATGAAATACAATTTATAGAGTTAATACGTATGATTGATATGCATATATGGATTTCACCATATACACATAAACGGTTATATGTATCGGTAAAATCAGAATGTTATGTGCTTAAGTAATGGATTCTAGTATTTTTCCCATAAAGTTAACTTTAAGTCAACTGGTTGACTTTTTAGTCAACAATTAACATTTGGTCAACTCATTGACTTTTTGGTCATATGATGACTTATTAATTAATGATTGAAAAATTACGAAATACCATAATTATGAAACACCGTATTGATGTGGTATTTTTATTTATGAAATACACACTTTATTATACCTTGATTAATGAGTCATGAGATGAGTCATTAAGCTGGTATGGTTTGGGAACATGGTTTTAGCACATGGTTTTGATTCTTCATGACTCTGTGAGTAGTAAATCTCCTCATAGAGGACTTTGTACTTGCTTCTAATTACTAGTTTAATTAAAAGATTTTTTAATAAAACTAGTTAATTTATTCAAGTTGTTTTGTAATTAGTTATACTAGTTGTTGATTCAAAAATATGATTTTTTGGTTCATAAGTTTTTAAGAGTAAAAACACTTGTATAAATTGTAAAACACTTATTTTCAACTAGTATAGTTGTATGTTAGAAGCATGATAGTCCTATTTGAGTTAGGATAATCCCTATGTTATCTAGTTTTCTAATTTGTTACATAACTAGATAGATGCATATTTCTTAATGTTGATTAAGTTATATGCTTTATATCATCTTACGTGGATGTCATGTTTATAGATGGTAGTGGATAATGATTCTCTTGCATTTATTATATAGATGTAATATAGCTAGAAATATAATATTATTTACGACCACTTCCCTCCCCGAGCATAGGCCACGCCTACGGGTTTAGGCACTTGCTCACCGATCATGGGCTACGCCTACGGGTATAGGCCATTGTTCGGACGTTGGGGGGTATAGTTGTTTAGTTTAGTTATTTTATTTATAGTTTTTATTTAACATTCAATGTAATATTATTACCCATCCTACGAGATGGTTTTTTTCATAATAAATGAGGCTTGCATGTCCTATGAATATGTGATTGTAATAATACAAGATTTGTAAGGGAGCTAGCACTGCAAGGAGTTGCAAATTACTTGCCAAAATATAATTAGTGTAGTTACATTTTATTCCTTTAGTTGTCCACTATCATTTCATATTGGTTTTACATATGTTGATATATTGGTTGTGCCCCAATTGTAGATGTCAATACAATTGGGTGTTATATTCTGTAAAGTTTATATCTCTATCTCACTAGAGAATATTTTTTATTATAAAAACTTATTTTTTAAACTTTGTAAGACATGGAAATAAGAGTTTATTGACTATAGAGTGGTGAGACCGATATTAACATAGCGTTAGTGTGAAAGATAAATAAACCTAAAACAGTTAAAAGAAATATATTTAGAACGAACTTTTAACTAGTATCAAAGAAAGTAATTATGAGATATAGCTCGTGGGGTGATGCCCAACTTAAGATTAGGGGTGATGCCTAATCTTTTGTGCTATAGTCTTAAAGAGCGGTAGTTACTTAATTAAGGTCTGATGAATATTTCCGGTGAATATCTCGGAACCTTCCCACCAAACTTGTACTTACCTAGCTAGTTTAATTGTTGCAAGTATAAATATAGAGCATCTTTAAACTATATCAAGTTTGATTACGGTAAAAGATTTATGAAATCGTCTATAGCCCTCCATCATTTCAGTTGAATACTATTAAGCTTATAAATACTATGTTTGTTGGTATACATCAATGCATAACTATTCTATGACTAAGTAGTATTCATCTGTATATAAGATATAAGGATAGCTTAACTTGGTTATGTGACTTTGTTGGCATACGTCAAGAGTTTGTATAAGTTAAATTTAAGCCGGTCAAGAAATGATGGGTCCAAACTTGACTAGCATTTTATGATTTGTTGGCATACATCAAGGTCATAAAAGACTAGGAATAAAATCATATCAAGAATTACAAGAGTGTAATAGATAAAAAGTTGTCTACCAATTATTGAGTGTATCAATTTGTTAGCATATGTTACGATTGATGCATTCAATGATAATTGGATCTTGATCCCACTTGAAAACAAGGAGTTGTTTTCCGATCACCTCTTATAAAGGTTTTGAGGGACTCGAAAAATAGTAGGAGGTATAACTTAGATAAAAATGAACCAAATCTATTTTATGTATTGAACATCTACTAAAATATATTTTCTCTCTATTTCAGGCCATTATGTCTGGCTTAAATATTATATCAGAACAGAACAAGTTAACCAATCCTAATTACATAAACTGGTTAAGAAATGTTAAGAGTATCTATCCATAATTCTTAGTCCCACTCATCAAGAAGAAGCAAGATGTTGCTTCATTTTTAGATGTGTTTGTTATTCAGAATTATTTTTCTATAAATCCTACATCTTGGGTATTAGATACCAGATCATGATCTCACATCTATAATTTATTACAAGGATTGAGAAGTTATAGGAAACTTGGAGCTGGAGAGATGATCCTATAAGTTGGCAATAGTGCAGTAGTTGCAGCACTTGCAGTAGGAGATTTTCATCTAGTTTTGCCAAATGGAAACGTTTTGATTTTGAAAAGCTGCTATTTTGTACCAACTATGATGTGTAATATAATATCTATATCTTTATTAGATAAAGATGGATATATATTCAAGTTGGAGAACAATGTTATGAATATCATATTTAATCAAAAGTTGATTGCTTATGAAACATTGTGTAATGGCATCTATATTCTTAATCAAAATACAATTCTGAATACTCATCACACTAACAAAAGAAAGCACTCTGTTATGAACGATGCTTTCTTATGGTATTGTAGACTTGGTCTTATTAATAAAGAAAGACTTGGCGAGCTACATAAGTATGGATATTTAGATCCATTTGACTTTGAGTCTTATGATACTTGCAAGTCTTGTCATAAAAGCAAAATGACCAAGACTCCATTTATGGGAACTGGAGCAAAAGTTATAAAACTCTTAGGACTGATACATAGTGATGTATGCAGTCCTATGTCTACAATGGTCAGAGGTGACTACTCCTACTTTATTATTTTTATTGATGATTTTTTAAGATTTGGACATGTGCTTTTGATAAAACACAAGTCTGGAGCATTTGAGAAATTTATCGAGTATAAAATGAAGTAGAGAACCAAACGAGCAAAAGTTAAAATTCTTCGATCGGATCGATGAGGTGAATACCGAAGCTCGAAATTCTTAGGTTTTTTAAAAGAGAATGAGATTCTCTCTCAGGTTACTCCACCATTTACACTATAGCTTAATGGTGTGTCAGAAGGAGGAATCATACCCTATTAGATATCGTACGTTCCATGATAAGTAACGCTGAGTTACCTTTTTCATTCTGGGGGTATGCGTTGGAAACAACAACACACTTACTGAATAGGATTCTAATTAAAGCAATGCCTAAACCTTTGTATGAGATGGAGCGGGAAGAAACCATATCTTAATTATATTAAGATTTGGGGATGTCATGCTTATGTAAAAAAGCAATATCCCAAAAAGTTAGAGGCACGCTCAGTATTGTGTAAATGTGTAGAATATCCAAGGAATTCCACCGGATATCAATTCTACCACATCGATGAACAAAAGATAATTGTTTCTCAGTTTGCTACCTTCTTGGAGAAGGAATTTCTTGAAAAAGAAATTAGTGGGAGCATGGTAGAACTGAAAAAAATTTTAGAGATACAAATTAATACCTATAATTTAGTAGAACAAGCAAATTCAGTTGTACCAAAAGAACCTCAACCATTTCGTAGATATCCAAGGAGATCTCGTGCACCTAAGAGACAATATGATTTTTTTGTTGAAGATAGCATGTTAGATCATGTCATAGATGATGACGAACCTTTGAGTTATCAGCAAGCATCTCAGAGTAGGGACTCTGTTGCTTGGCATGATGCAATAAAATCCAAAATAGACTCTATGTACACCAACAAAGTATGGATATTAGATAATGCTCCAAAGGGGTGATACCCATAGGTTGCAAATGGTTGTTTAAGAAAAAGTTGGGTGTAGATGGGAAAGTAAAGACTTTTAAAGCTAGACTGGTAGTTAAAGGTTTTCGTTAAAGACCTGGTTTGGACTATGATAAAACTTTTTCTACAGTGGCTATGCTATTGTCTATTCGGATCCTACTTGCTATAGCTTCTCACTATGACTATGAGATCTGGCAAATGGACGTCAAAACTATATTTCTAAATGGTGATTTAGAAGAGTGTATATATATATGTGTCAACCAAAGGGATTTGTAGTCAGTGGGAGCAGTCAAAAAGCATGTAGGTTGCTTAAAGCTATTTATGGACTGAAGTAAGCATCACGGAGATGGAACATCTGTTTTGATGATGCTATCAAAGAGTTTGGTTTCATCAAAAATCCAGATGAACCATGTGTATATAAAAGGATAATTGAGAGTATAGTATCATTTCTTATTTTGTATGTAGACGATATACTCTTAATCGGTAATGACATACCATCATTACAAGCGGTTAAAATTTAGCTATCAAAAAAAATTTCCATGAAAGATTTGGGTGTAGCATCCTGTATACTGGGTATTCAGATCTATAGAGATAGATCTAAAAGGATATTAGGATTATCACAATCTAGATACATTGGCAAAGTGCTAAAACGGTTTAGCATGGAAAATTCTAAAAAAGGTTTAGTACTTGCATCTCCTGGAAATCTCCCTCTCTAAAAAGATATCTCCCCAAACCGATGAAGAGAGGAAACACATGAGTCTAATTCCTTATGTCTCGGCAGTAGGATCGATCATGTATGCCATGTTATGTACTAGACCGAATATCGCTTATTCACTCAGTTTGGTAAGTAGATACCAATCTAATCATAGAGATGAGCACTGGAAAGCAGTAAAAAATATACTTAAGTACCTGAAAAGGACTAAAGAGTTATTTTTGATATACGGTAAAAGTGACCTCCAAATGAAGGTTTTTTCCGACTCTAGCTTTCAGAGTGATATCGATGATAGTAAATATGTTTCAGGATATGTTTTTACCCTCAATAGAAGGGTAGTCAGTTGGAAATGTTTCTAGCAGGACACAGTAGCAGACTCTACTATGGAAGCCGAATACATTGCGGCAAATGATGCAGCCAAAGAAACTGTCTGGATAAGGAAGTTTCTTTCAGAACTGAAAGTTATTCCCACCATTAAAGATCTAGTACCTTTATACTATGATAGTAATGCTGCAATAGCTCTGACAAAGGAACCCCGGTCTTACCATAAGTCCAGACACATTCTGAGAAAGTATCACTTGATCAGGTAGATAGTTGATCGCCAAGAGATTAAGATTGAAAGAGTAGACACAAAAGATAATATAGAAGATCCATTCACAAAGGCAATTGCTCGTACACAATTTTAAAAACTTGTTGAGCTATTGGGTATTAGATACTATAATGATTGGCCTTAGTGCAAGTGAGAGTTTGTTAGATATAGGTGCTCTGCAGGCAATAATTGTATATTGTAACAGGACCTATATGAATATAACATCCTTATTCAAAATAATAGTATGCTATTTTAGTTAGTATTTATCTGATATTTTTAAATACAGATAAAGTCCTTAGAATGATACTAGACTATCAGAATTTTGATAGTGATCGTAATAAAGAAGAGATCTGATTAGTCGCTAACGTATATTCTAAAATATCCTAGTCGATGAAGTGTTGAGAAAGGACATCATCACTTTGGTAAAGACTAGTGTATACTCTATTTATCCTTTAGAAGGACGATGACCCATCTCTTAGATCATTGATGCTGAGATATCAAGATACAGTATACATGTGACTCATTAGTGAATGAGTTGACTGAACGGCTCACCGAGAATGTCTAGTTGGTAATTATACTTAACTGTCAAATAGAAGTTCTCAAGTGATAAAGTATAAAGTAGTCTCTTGACCTGAGACATGAGTGTAATATCTTACATGTCAGTATATGTGTACTTAGACTTTTATCTAACCATAATTATCATTGAGTTGTGCATAACAGTTCTTGTTGGGTGCATCCTAAGACATAAGTAGATATTGAAATTCCAAGATGGGGTTCGTCTCTCTCAGTATTGGGGGTTGATGTCATAAGATTGTTTGATATAACTATAGCCTGGAAATCCTTAGCCAAGGTAAATAAGATAAACTGAGTGTCAGTTTGATCTTAATGGTTATGAGTTTAATATCAACAAATACTAATTGAGCTATTAGGGTTTGATAATTTTTTATACCCTAGGCTCTATAGTTTGACATGGTTTGACGAAGAGACCGGACTGTACAATATTATCACTGAGTGGTCCTGATAAAATTATGTAAGCATCTTGCATATATTTATCACAACTTATACCCGAGTAGTCTTCATGTGTAGCTAGCACCTCTGTTGTACTTGTTGATATGATCCACTTCAGAGTCTTAATTTGGACCCTAGAGTCACAGCAAGCGCGTACTTGAATCATATGGCATACAATTTATAAAGTTAATGCATATGATTGATACGCATATATGATTTTTACCGGATACATATAAACATGTATATGTATCGGTAAAATCAGAATGTTATGTGCTTAAGAAATGAATTCCACTATTTTTCCCATAAAGTTAACTTTTAGTCAACTGGTTGACTTTTTAGTCAACGGTTGACTTTTTGTCAACTCATTGGCTTTTTGGTCATATGATGACTTATTAATTAATGATTGAAAAATTATGAAATACCGTATTTATAAAACACTGTATTGATGTGGTATTTTCATTTATGAAATACACACATTATACCTTGATTAATGAGTCATGAGATGAGTCATTAATGTGGTATGGTTTGAGAATATGGTTTTAGTCATTGTTTTGATTCTTCATTACTCTTTGCATGACTCATGAGATGAGTCATTGCATGACTCATGAAAGGAATAATTACATTTAGCTGACTCATGACATGACTCATGAGATGAGTCATGAGATATCTCACTCTATATATATGAGCTCTCTCTCTCTTATGGAGAGTTTAATGAAAAATTGGCTAAGTTGTTTTTTTCCATAAGAGAATAAAAAAGAGAGCTCTACCTCTTACTAAACTCTAGCAATCTTTGAGTAAGAGGAAGTAGTAGGATGTTAAAGTACCCCGAGGTGGATATCTTGCATTGTGTCTCAAGAAGACTCTGATTTTATATCAAGCTCACTTGAAGAATTGGAGATCCACTACAAGGAGATTTACTACTACAAGTAGCAAGAGGTAGGGGTTGTTCGATCTTCCATCGAATCACGCTTCGAAAATATGACTTTCTAACTCTTGTATGCTTTCTTTTATATAAGGATCATGTTAGATTTAATTACGATGGTCCTAGTTTGTATTTCATGCTCTCTACATGCTTAGTATTATTATACATACAGTCTTCGTTGCGTATTTTGCATGTAGATTAAGCACGGGATCTCAACACTTTCAATAAGAATATGAACTAACAATCTCACACAACAAAGGCAAGTTCAATGAAGATAGTTTTCACATAGTTTTTCACTTGATAATTCATTTTATAAGCCTTACTTTTACAGTGAAATAAAATCCCCCATTTTTTCATATGGATTTTAGCACGCTACGACCAGATGAGTAGATGATAATACATTAGACTTACAAAAATTATTTTCATTCTTGCGTTATAAGTTCATGAAACCCTTTTATACAAGATCATGATATAACAACCCACAAGCAAAACCAACCGAAGAAAAAAAAGCCAATGCTCATCTTCAAGATCGACCTCTGATTTTTTTTTTTTTTAAAGGATCTCAAAACTTAGAAGCTAGCTAGGAATCTTCATCATGCTCATCAAGCATGGCAAGTGGCCTCAACATCCTCCATCTCCACACCACCCTCAATCCTGGCCTCCTTATATACATACCACTTCGCCGCAACCAAGAACACCCCCAAGTTCGCCGTGCTCAGCACCGCCAACAACCAGTAAAAATAATCCAACCTCCCCTTGTTCAGATCATCCGGCAACCAAGCTCTTGGCCCACTCTCACCTGTCATTTTGTGAACAATGGTCACAAGTGCTGAACTCAGGAAAAAACCCAGTGAAAGTGTACTCAGAAACATCCCCGTGCTCATAGTCTTCATCCCCTTCGGACACTCTCGCAGGAAAAAGTCCAACTGTCCCATGTAACAAAACGCCTCTCCGGCGCCCACCAGGAAAAACTGGGGCACGAGCCAGAACACACTCAGTGTCACCTGTTGAAAACATAAGGAATTAGTGTATTAAAAGAACAAAAGCAGGTATTTGTGTTTAGTCCCACATTTGTCTAGACAGAAAAATCTTCCCGAACATCTTTGTGATCGAGGGTCCATTTTTTTAAGCTTATAATTGATGCTGGTTTTGGTGGGTTTCGCCTTTTATGATGAACATTTATATACCAGTAGATAAAGTAATTTGCTTGGTCAAACCAAGCTTTTTTACTTAGAGGAGCCCATCATTTTTTAAGCATAATTTAAGAACTAATTTGTCCGAGAGGTCACCAAACATGTAGACATGGATAAGCTGGCTCAATGACTACTTTGACCAAAGAATGCTCCCCGAAAATACCCTTTCCGTCAATGAGAATCTGCAGTTATCTTACGGTTTAATTAACATACCGATGAGTGTAGAGTCTCGAGGCGGTGGCGTTCGATGAGAGCGGCGGCGGCCATGGCGAGGACGGAGAGGGCGAGGCCGACGGCGACACGCTGTAGAGGGGTCAAGCTGTTTGGGTTTTTCGTTAGTCGGCGGGAGACGGGGCCCACGACTCGGTCGTAGAAGGGTACGGTGAGGAGGATGGAGCCGACGAAGAAGACGGTGAGGGAGCCGGAGGGGATCTTGAAGGAGGAGGAGACGTGGCGGTCCATCTTGGTGGCTTGGGAGACCGAGAAGGTCGTCATTTGGGCGTAGATGGTCCAGAAGAGGATGGTGGTGGCCCATATCGGTAGCATTCGGACCACCATCTTCACTTCCTCGACGTCCGTCAGGGTCGAGAGCCGCCATTTCGTCTGGTGGGCGGGTGGGCCTTCGACGATCGCGGCCCGGTCCAGGAAGCTGCAACAAAAACATGTCAAGTTCAGGTCAACAGTACAAATTTAGTCCTACGGTAAGAAATTTGCACGGGGTTAACATCGAGTTAAACAGTGAGCGGCTGGGGACCGAACATGTCGAATTTAGGTCCCGTAACCTTTTTACCAAGTTGCACAAGAAAAGGGTCAGACGCTGCGTGGCCACAGAGACCTAAACGTCTGTTGTTTTTGCTATCCTCTGCTACGCATTGATTCCTCATACAGTTGCTCCCCGTCCAATCTCTTTCAAAGCTCTCGGTATTTATCTTTTCTATGGCTTTTTTCCCTTATTAAATAGAACAGAGGGGTACTAGTCACGCAAGGATTTACAAGGCAAAGCCCCATTAATTAATAGAAGCAAGGGTGGAGATGTGTGGTTCAGAGAACCAGCTCATCGCCTGTTGGTATAAATAAAAAAAAAAAAAAAAAAAAAAAAAA
>BQKN01051193.1:0-11111 GCA_022839385.1 Asparagus kiusianus | reverse complement strand
TCCAATCCAAATGGGAAGGACCATTCGTAATAGAAACAGTCTATTCAAATGGCGCCTACCGTCTCGTCAAGCCAAACAGCGACAAGATCATGATGCCTATCAACGGCAGATACTTGAAGAAGTACTACCCTTAATTCTTCTTCACAAACTCCCACAAGTACATGAGTATAAACTGGTTCTCAAACCCTCCAACTGGTATATGAGGCTAAACTGTTCCCACTCTACCCGCCATGGCGAAAGCCTCTGGCGGAATTCAATTCGCCTATCCTCACCAATAGGAGGGCGGATCCGCTAAAGTCGTTCATATCACGACAGAACCAATCCAATTCGCCTATTTTCTCCAATGAAATGGCGGATCCACCAGGGTCGTTCATATCACGACAAACACATCCTTAAGTCGCCAACTCTCCTCAATAAGAGGGCGAATCCACCAAAGTCGTTCATACCACGACGAATCAAATCAACTCGCCAATCCTCTCCCAAAGGATGGTGGGTCCCCAAAGTCGTTCCAACCACGACATTCCCTGTCATGTTAACATTAAACCTCTGACAAGATCAACTCTCCAATCCTCTTCCAAAGGATGATGGGTCCTCAAAGTCGTTCCAATCATGACATTCCCTGTCACGTTAACATTAAACCTCTGACACAATCTACTTACCAATCCCCTCCATAAGAATGGTAAGTTCCCCCACAGTCACTCCCATCGTGGCAAAACCCTCACCAGGTTAATGATCACCTCTGATGGTTGGCGCCGTTATTCCAGCGAATAACATAGCCTAAGTAATAGCCTACCACGCGACGTGTTATTACTTCTGTCAAATAGTCACACTCCTACGTCCCTAAACTATTTGGCCTATTCCAGCTATCCTAACATTCCCTTAGGGTAACTGATGGGTAACGGCCTACCGCGCGAGGGTCCATACAACAATCGAGCGTCACATTCCTACATCTCTGACGATTCGATTATCATCTGTCGCCACCTATTCAGACGACGACGACTGTCAAGAGCAGTTCGGCAGATGACAGCTCTGCCAATTCCTCGAGCGACAGCTTGCCGAGTGGCAAGTCGAAGTTGAGTCCTTCACTCGACCGCAGCAGCGAACGACTGTTCTCTACTGCAAGCCGAGCGTTACTCTCTCGATCCCGCAGGAGCTACAACGCGGAAATCGGAGTCAACCCGATCCCACGCTGTGAGCAACCGAGAGCAGAACAAAAGTCCGAAATGACTAAGTTCAGAAAAGAATGGTCAGAAGCTCACCGAGTTCAACTCAAATACCAGAACAACACAAACAAAAGAAAAGGAAACTATGCATGCGAAACAAAAATAAGCAAAAGCTCAAGGCCATTACGGGCCAAAGTTTACAAGCATAGGTTTTTTTCAAGTTATGGTGCTTGGAGCACCAACTGAGTTGACAAAACAAAAAAAAAAAAAGAGGGGAAGACCTAAACGGCACAAGCATTACAGGAATTTCAGAAGGCTGAAGGAGCCGATCTTGGCTTTGAGCGCAGCCCGCTCCGCCGCACGACGGGTCCTCGCCTTCTCCTTCCGCTCCTGCTGTCGCCTGGCCAGGGCCGCCTGGCTGTCCTCTTCCTCCTTGCGAAGGAGCTCCAGCGCCCTCTCAACCTCCCTGGCAGCCTCGCCGAGCCTCCCCAACTCACGCGAACGCTCCTGCAGCTTCGCTTCGCCACGAAGAGTGACGGCGTCCTCGTGGAAAGCCCGGTCCAAGTAAGCGTCCGTCCGGTCAGTCACCACTTGGTGCCGCTTTCTCAAGCGTCTGAGCTCAGCCTCCTTCGCCTGGATACGCTTCGCCCGCTCGTTGCGCTCAAGCAGGAAGTGCAATGGGGGAGGCGGTGGCACGTCGGAGATGTCTTCGTAAGCTAATTCCTCGAGGCGGTGCATCCACCCCTCCACGCGCTCGAGTTCTCGCTCACATCGCCGCGTGAGCAAGACATCACCCACACGGCGGATCGCCTCCAAACCCGCTTCCACGAGGGGGGGCGTGTCGTAGTACCACCCGTCACCCACGCTGATCGAGAGGGCGGTCCCGTGCACTAACCCCACCAACCGATGGAGTGGCGCGAAAGCGGGATGAGCCACGGGGTCCGGGAGGGGAAATCCCTGAACCGGGCTCGTAGGGGCAACAGTAGGAACGTCAACATTGACGACGGTGGCGGAGGAACCGACACCTTCGGCATCACTGTGATCGGAAGAAGAGGCCATAAGAGGAGCAAATCGCGGCGGTATTCTTTCTCCTCGCTTGTTTTCTTTTCTCGAAAAGGAAAGAGCGTGGCTGAAGGGATGGCGAGTACGGGGATATATCTGAAAATCCAACGGTCATGATCTGTCCCCTCAAACGATCAAGCGGTTCAGACGCCTCGAGGCGCTTCGGGTTCAACACCATTTAAAGCCCTACTTCTCGCGACCCGAATCGACCGATCGGATGAAGCCCAAGAAGCGAGGCACTCTGTCGCTTCGCCATTAATGGGCATTAACACGTCTTTAATCCCTTGGCTGGCAAGCACTTGGGCCCGCTGAAAGACGCGTGGCACGAGATTTCGCCATTAAAAAAAAAATTTTCCCCTCTCGAGAGATTCGCTTGCATTCTAATCCGCCACCGCTGGGAATTCGCCTGCGGTTCGAATTCGCCAGCAGTTGAAGTTAATCCCCACAGCAAACCCACCAGCGGTTTAATACGACTCTCTCGGCGAATTCGCCAACCCATACTCGAATCAAGCCTTCGCCCGAAGGGGGTACTACCTGAAATTGCTGATGGCCGTGCCAAAGGAGTATTAAAGGGTCTATATCCAGAAGGAACGTGACGAGGAAGAACACAAACTGCATCAAATGCTTCTAGACAGTACATTTGAACAAAGTTATGTTTTTTGCAAGTCGCGAAAGGCATAATATTACGTTCAAAAAAGCAAAACATGCACCCAGTGTTTAATACATCTAAACGAAGTCATGACTTCACGAGTCATGACATAGTTTCAAAAGCAAAACAAATAAACAGAGTATCTTAAGCAGGGATACATAGCAGAAATTTCAATCAAACACGCTAAAAGTAGAGAGCTCCTCCTTGACCAGGTCCACCTTCCTCGCGTGGTCCTCCCGAGCCTTGTCTTCGGCTGTTTTCCTGATCCGTTCCTCAAGGTTCGCCCTAGCGGCAACGTCTTGTTCTCGCAAAACCAAGAGGCGCTGGGCGGCTGCTTCGGCTCTCTCACGGGCAATGACGACGTCAGTCTGGACCTTTTCCAACCTCGCTTCCGCGTGCCCCAGTTCAGTTCGCAGGCGAGCTATCGTGCGGTTGAGATCGATGACTTCTTCCTCCGACGAGCGATGGTGATCCGCCTAAAAATTGGCCATGTACTCCGAATCAGCGATCTCTTTGGAACGGAGCTCCTGTTCCTGGGTCTCCCTACGTCTGATGAAAGCCAGGCAAGATTCCATATGAGCTTCCGGGCCTCCCCGCCGCAATGTCTCTAGCTCTGTCATGCGCGGCTCCAGAAGACGAAGTTCTCGCATACAACGGGTGAAAAGCCGATTTTCGCCGGATCGTCGAATGTCTACCGCACGGTCCAGGAGAGATTGCTTGAAACTGGCAAAACTACCCAAGTCGAGATCGACAAGAGAAATTACCTGTCTCACGGCGTTCTCGAACTCCTCGACGCGGGCCTGCCAAGACAAGGAGCCAGGGGGAGTAGGTTGTTGACCAGGGGCGAGCGCCGCAATTGGGGGAACCTCGAGACAAGGTTCCATTCCTGGTTGCGGAGCGGAACCTTGGGCAGGAGGAGCCTCCGGGCTCTCGGGCTCATCATCGGATGTCAAGATAGGTTCCGCCTCATGCTCCTCAGGAAGCGGTGCATCATCGTGGGCTGAGAAGCACAGTGAGGGCATGGAGGGGGGATCTAAGCAAGAGATACCTATCCATGTCTAAACAGGGTTTGAACTAGGAACGTACCTCCGGCAGCGGCCGTCCTGACCGCACCCGAGGGAGACGCCTCCTTCCTCCTCTTAGAAGTAACCCTCTTCGTCTTCGGTGCCATCTGGGAGACACAAGGTGATCAGGATCTCTTCTGAGAGGAACGATGAGAAAGCCTTGGCTTTTCTTGACGAAGGAAAAAGGTACTAAAATACCCCGATCCTAGACGGTTATATGCAGTTCGATTGGACCCTTCAGTCCCGAACAGTTGAGGGAGAAGCCGAATATCCCGCATCCTATATGAATGATTGAAATTCAGTAGTTTCGGGGCATGATCTCTAATCAACGGCCCAGATCGGGCGTGGAGGACGAAGAGACCCATCACACTGCTGTAATTAAAGCAAGACGGCGCACCCACGCCTCCGTAACTGACATGCACGTAGGCAGACACACGACCCGTTTAAAGCGGAGCTCTCCCCCTGCAAATTAAAATCGCCGTTGATGTGACAACCGCGAATTCGCTCACAGGTAAAATTCGCCTACTGGCAAAACAGGCCCGTGACTGAAATCCGCCAAGGGAAATTTCCTCGACTTGACATCAACTAGCGCATTAAAATAACTATACTAAATATAGTATGCACACAAGTCGTAATCGCCAGAAGCAAAAGGATAATTTCATTCATGAAAAAGGAGTCCTGTTACAACGAAAAAATTAAAGGCGAATTACAAAGATTTCACTCGCAGTTCCGCCTTACGAATCTTTTCGGCATGGCTGAGCTCAAGCCTCCTTAAGATCTCTCCACGGATCTCTTCCTCTGTGCATGAGACCAAGTTGTGAATGACGTCCTTGACATCCTTGAGAGCTCGATCCTTCTCCCCAACAGAGTCAATGGTCAATTGCCGGCGGGACTCAACGTCCTCTAACTCCTTTGCCACCTGATCGAGGGCCTTCCCTTGAACCGCCAGAGAAGCCTGCGCGTCAGCTATGACCCGTTTCAGCCTCTCCACTTCAAAGGAAATTCGGGAGAACCGGCTATCAACCGTCTCTTGCTCGTGAGCCACCCGTGCATCCTCGGCTTTGGCCTGCTCCAGCTCCGCCGACAACTTTAACTCCAGCGTCAGACTCTCGTCCAGGCGGCGATCCCGATCTGCCAGGGTTACTCGAACTTCGTGAGAGGCGAGATCTAAGATATTGGAACTCTCGGCACGAAGAGTGAGCAACTGCTGAACCGCCACCTCCACTTCGTTCAAACGCTGAAAATAGGGCCTTGCTGCAGCAGTGCCGAGCCTCTTACGCAAGAAGGACGCGTCGTCCCCAAGGACTTCCTTGAACTCCTCGAAGGGGCAATTCCCCTCCAGGACCTGGCGAGTGCAGTGAGCCAAAGTGTCTTCGAAATTGGCCACAGTTCGCTCTACCTACCTCTTTCGCCAGCATTCCATAGGAGAGAGAGCGGCCTCTTCAACAGAAGACGAAGCCACGATCGGAGCACCGGTGGTCACGATCGCTGAAGTGGCAACTGACGCTGCCGGAGCCGGAACAATCGCTGGCGCCGCCAGAGTGGCAGTGGCAGAGTCGCAAGTCGCCACAGGTGAGGAGCTGACCATTAGTCCAACGGGAGTTCCCCCTTGAGCGGGAGACTCTCGCACTGAGTGTTCACCCCCGACCGATGTCCCCTCGGAAGTGGGGGTTCCCCCTTGTCGATTCGCAGGGACCGCCACCTCCTCCTCGCTTGATAGCGCCTCGTGAATGGAGGCGTTGTCATCCGTCTCAGATTCGCCAGAAGGACCCTCCCAAGAGGGAGGATCCTCCTTGCCAGCACTTTCATGGGAGGGGCCAACTGCGGATACAAAGAAAACGATGACAATTAGTATCCCCTTGGCCTAAAAGGGTCGACAACAATGGAACTCATGCTTACCTGAACCCCCTGGTTCTCTTTCATTTCCACTCCCCTCCTCTTCATCAGAAGGGATAGGGATCACTTGCTCAACTACACGAATTTGATATGGACAGTCAGAAAATACGAATCTAACTTCGTACACGAGGACATCGTATCGGAAGATTACCTCTCGGTACAGGTGCAGGGGTCATTGAGACCCCCGCCTGTGGCTCCACACCCGATGAAGGAAGCGTATCCTTCGAAATCGCCGGAGCTACCTGCGGCGCAGCAGAAGGAGCAGATTGAGCCATTTCCGCCCCGGAGACAGTACCAGCCCGACCAGCCGCCGCTCTGGTGGTCACTATAGTCTCCTCGCCACGGGCCCTCTTGGCCACTTCCACTCTAGAGCTCTCCGCCGCTTCTCGCTACCGTTTTGAGAGCAACGAACTGCTCGGAGATAACAGGGGCACTCCCATACGCCCAGCAATCGCACTACGGGCTTGCTCCAGGCGCCTGCTCACCCGGGTTAACTCAACGGGCTCCCTCCGTTCGCCCTGGGAATCTAAAGGAAGACTGGGAGGAGGAGCTCGTGTTTCGGGCGCTTTGGGTTCGTCTGGACCCACACCCTCACCCTCAGAATCTCCTGCGGGGTCCTCCATGAACAACTCCCTAGCCGTGGCATGGCCCCTTCGCCTCGAAGGTCGAGGAGCTCCTCTTGGGTGACGTCTGTGCTCCGCCAGGCACGAACTCTGGAACCGGAAGTCGGTAGGATCGGCGCTGGCGCCCCGATACCACCGGCAATACGAGAACGTATGGTGCAAGTCGCGGTCCTTTGAGGGTAACTCAAAGCGAGCATCGGTGCCGCCAGCATGAGTCCAGAACCATCCGCGAGCTCCATCCACCAGCCCTCCTTCAAACCGCAGTTAGGGATTGACGTTGCCCACGTACAATTGGTCATACCCAAATTGGCGGGCGAACCTGCAGGGGATGTACGGCTCGAGATAGCACGACGAGCCCGTTCTCAGAACGTGATACCCTGGCCGGATGTTTACCAACCAGCGAAAGGCGCCGTGAGGGAGGGTTGTGTAGTGGTCCGCCGTCGGCGCATCCCTGAGAGATTCTCCGTATCCGCCTCCGCTGAAATAGGGGAAGGAATGGCGAAAGTTGTAATTCCCAAAGTGGGAGAGCATCTTCCTTGCATCAGGGATGTCCTTGTACTTCCAGGAGCACTTCTCCAAGCGCTGGACGAACGGGACAAACTTATCACCTTGGAGCGCCGCTGGAGCACTCATCAAGCACTCGCAGTGGTATACGAACCACGCCATCAGATAGGTGTACGGCAGCCCCACCCTGGGGTTGGGAGTCCTGATAACCTCTCCTTCTCCCTCATCGACAGTCGACACGCGGCAGAACTGAGCCGTCAGGGTGCGGAGCCCCCGATGGATGCACGCTATCGTCGCCGATACCAGGGAATAAGACTTCCCGTGAGCTAAGCAAACCGCCGGGTACACGACCTCGACGGGAAGAGCCTCGAAGGAGTGAGTGGGGATTACGCACCTCTTCAACCATAACATGAGGTACCCCGCAAGCAGCGCCTTCCCAGAGATTGGTGACTCCGCCTGGTGGTGGAAAGAGTGGAGGACGGTACCAGACTTAAATCCGCCTTCATCACGGTCGAGAGTCACGGTTCCCCCCTCTTCGGCTATCCTCGCCTCCACTTCAGACTGGTCACATGCGCCTAATGGGAGGGCAGGCTGCCCCTTGACGTCGTTCCCCGGGAATAGATAATCAGCCCAGTTCTTGTGGCTGATCCCCTTCTTCTTCCCCTTATGATCCGCTACCCCCAAGGTGCTGAGGCAGATGTGATAGTGGCAGAGTAGCTCCCACAAAGTCTCGACCGCCGAGGGCGAATGGCTCAACAGCTGATCGATCTCAGCTTGATCGGGGACGTACTCCTCGTAAGGAAAGTCTCCCAGGGGCAGACCCGACACGTCGTGCATCTCGTGAGGGGTGATGCCAAGCTCACCGTTGGGGGTGAAGAATGTGCCGCTTTCCGCACAATACAGCTCCAGAATGCTGTGGAACTGCGAAGCGTTGATCCGCAAGCCGTGTCGCGTGGCTTCGATGGCCGCGTACAACTCCGTGTTCTTGAGATCGGCGTTCTCAGCCAGAACACGGTCAGTGATCTTGGACCACCAAGTGTCGCTGCCAGGTGCAGAATAGACCCACCCCGGAGCTCTGAAATCCTTTGGTGGAAAGCTCCCTCCGACTCGAAAGAAACGATGGCGAAAAGTCTCCGCCGCCGATATCGACTCCCCCACGGGCAGTTCAGCGGACATTAAGCCAGGACGCAGACCCGTCACGCGCTTACATGAGCCATCCACTCCATATCCAGCGGTAGAACCCGTGAAAACGCCACAGGTGACCCCGTCTTGAGTGGGGGTCAGCTCCCAGTTTATCGTCCGAGGAACCGCGAGGGATCGCAGCTCAACGATCGAGAACCCCCTCGACATACTGGGGAGGTAGTAGTGAGTCCCTTCTACCGTGTGGAACCACATGCTCTCCTTGAGCAACAAGGCAGAGGGGTCGGTCGTGGCGTCGCCGAACAAGAATTGAGGTTTCGGCAGTTCTGCCCTGGCATCATCCGTCAATACCGCGTCGGTCGTCAACTCGCGCAGCGTCAGGTGATGACCATCCGTGACCCTCTTTATCAAGCCGTCCGGCTTGTCGGCGGCGAAAGCGGGTAATGGAGCCAAGGAGGGAAATCTCGGGGGTGCCATGTAATTCGTACCACCGGCGTGGCCAATGGCCACGCCCTCCGGGAAGGCCTCATCGGAAAAAGTCACTGTAAGAAAGGAAAAATCGATTAAGACAAAATCCGCCAAAAGGGCAAAATCGCCCATCAAACAGGGACAGACGAAATCGCCTATCAAAAAGAAAGGTCGCCTCCCTCCCCCCTAAGGGCAGATAGGGCTAACTTTGCCCCAAATTGGGAGAAACTGCCGAAAAGCGGCGGGATTCCAGGACGGTGAGCAACGCTCATCTCCCCAACTCCGACGCCTGGAACCTACACGAAGTCACCCAACAAACTTATCGACGTACCTGAGCACGACTCCGGAGCACTGGCGGGCATGCCGGCGGAGAGGCGATCGGAGTAACCTCCAGGGCTTGCACCTCTCACTTTGCGCTTCCTAGTTTTTGGAGCTATTGAAAGATGAGGCGGGAATTCTTGTCTTAGAAGTTTCTTTCAAGAATCAAGAGCACGGTGAATCCCAAAGGAGGAAAACAGCGGGCTTAAAAAAAGGGGAAGATTGCCCACGTGGCCACGGCTGCCCTCGAACGGGAAAACGTGGCCACAATCGAATTCGACGGCCCAGATCACCCTCGTCGACGGTTGCATCCAACGGTTGAATTCGAAAACCACGGCCACGATCAAGACGAGGCGCGTTGGGCGGAGTCGAGTTGTCAAATCGTGACAAGGCCACTCCGCCTTAGCTGGAGAGACACGAAGCCCCGCAGGCGAGCACGTGGCCTACTCACATTAGGCCTGATTTCGCCTAAGGAAAGGGTCCCGACGGCGAAAACTTGAATGAACTCCGCAAGCCTTTCAAAATTTCGCCGTCAAATCCTGATTTCGCCTGCACGACTCACACACCTTTGAAGAAAAGGGCGATTTGCCCAAAATCTAGAAACTGGCGAAGTGATTTCGTTTACACCCGCGCCCCAGGCGACTAAGGGTCAGAGTAGAAATCTTAGCACTAAGCCTAAGAGAAACTACTCGATAACTTATCATACTGAGGGGAATAGTATGGCTAGCCCGATTCAAACGGTAATCGGTAAAGGCAGATCAAACCCGTTGATAGCTGAGGGTTTGCTAAAAATCCTAATGCACCTGGTCCGAAACGTCTTTATTCAAAGTATTCCAGACCACACGTAAGTCGGTTTTGGTCTGAAAACTTTGAAGGGGGTCTTGTAGACGGTAAAAATTACCGCGGCGGATTAAGTGAACGAATTCGCCCACAGAACAGGATCACCCCCTCTTAAGCCACTAAACGGATTCGCTGGCACGTGACTACCCCACGATTGGCCGCATACTCCAAATCGCATGAATCCGCCCGCAAGGAAGATACTCAAATCCGCTCTCGTGTGCCGAAGCCACTTGCAGGGAGCCACGTCCGCCTACGTAAGCCGAAAGCCAGGTTTCCAGGGACAAGCCTTCTCTGCCTCCCATGATGCAAGGTAAGGAGGCACAGTGCCCCAAGTTCGTCAGACGGCAGTCCGTAATTCAAGCGAACGAGACGGGCGCCGAACCAGCCTGTAGACTCATAAATGCATGTCGCCTCACCCGTCAAAATGGGAGGCCGAAGCCATGACGCGCCGAAAGCTACCCAGAGCTTGCTCAGGCACGCAACGTCCATTCTCCCGCTCCTATTCAGACATAGGGTGAAGGGAGGAAGGGTACAGCACCTCAGGACCGCCTGATGGTCACTCGTTACCTCGCCGCACAAGTGAGCGGACGGTTGCCAGAGTCGTCTGCGTCCATATAAATGCAGCGTACCGCGTTCCAAGCAAAAGGTCAGAGCCACCGGCGTTCGATGAGATATCCAGATCCACTCGAGTGCCTGGCAGTCGCTGTCACGAGTACGAGGAGGGGCTTTCCCACTCCTATACGACGTGACGCGACCTGTAGCCCCAAAAACAACCGTTTGTTGTACAGGGGACAATAGGATGTCCTTGAACAGTGTATGGTCACATCCCATGGTTCAAGGGACAACCGAACTGTCCCTCTCCCACTTAAAAGAGCTTCCTACAGCAACCTAAGTGGGCATCGACAGATCGGAGAAAAACATCGATCAACAGGAGAATCGATCAACCCATCGGAAAATCTCCAAGCTTCGAGCTCCGATCGCCGGCGAACTAGAGGATTCGAACTCTTTCACCCAGAGCTTCTACTGAGTACTGAAGCTCTCCAACAACCTCGGTCGAACCGTCCAAGGGAAGCAGACCCGGTGCGAGCACCGGGCGAAGCATCCTGTAGCTACCGTAAAGTCCCCACAAATATAAACAAGGAGGGCATTCCCTCCGCTTCTGTTGTAATTCAGATTGATTTAGTTTGTAATAAGCTTTCTTATAAATACAAACGAAATCCCTCCCCTTTCCCGAGAAAATCAGAAATTTACACCTACAATGGTCTTCTCCTCACGATTTGACGTTGTGGAGAACTTGCGTGGTAAGTTTGAAACTCTGATCGAGTTTAGAAGAACTTGCAGAGCAAGTTGGAAACTCTTGACTAGTTGATAACTCAGATTGAGT